>JAGFNQ010002812.1:252252-360448 GCA_024364735.1 Boesenbergia rotunda
CTATCTGTTTGAAAAATTATCATCATTTCAAAATGTTTTTCAAAAACTGTGCTATCATGTCAAGTTATGTTTTCAAAAATTTATCTCCTTGAAAGTTATCATACTCAAAAGGTTGTTCAAAATTTTTTTTGATTTTGATAAACCCTAAAGACACAAAGGAGGTCTACTTAATGATCTACAAGGACTCTTAGGATGTGTCAAATTTAGGGGGAGTCTAAACCAAAAGAAATTATTTCTAACAAGTATTTTCTTTGGCAATTATCTTTGAAATTATTAAATAATTCTTTTGATCTGAACTGAACCCTAAGAACTCAGAGGAATAATACTTGTTGTCAACAAACTTCCAAGGACTGTGTCAAGTTTAGGGGGAGGTCAAATTAAAAGAGTTATTAAACATTTCTAAATAATATGTTTCCATACACTATATTTTCAAAATTGTGTCGAAAACATAAGTAATTTATCTTACAAAATATTATTATTTTAAAATGTTTTTTTGGCTTATAAAATTATTTTTGAAATAATATTTGCTTGAGTTTTGAGAATTTCCAGGACACTTAGGAAAATGTCCTTGTAGTTAACAAGGGTTCCTAGGATTGTGTCAGACTGGAAAAGAAACCTAGTCAAGTAAAATATTATGATTTCAAAATGCATAATATTTTTTTCAAAAAGTACTTATATTTTTCAAAAATGCATAATCTTCAAAAAGTACTTATATTTTTCAAAAATACATAATCTTCAAAAGTACTTATATCTTCAAAATGCATAATATCTTTCAAAAGTACTTCTATATAATATTTTCATAAGTACTAATATTTTTCAAGGCAATAGTGTTCTAAGTACGTGAATTTTCTAAAAGACTCGCCTACAAATACATTTTTTTTAAAATACCTTTCAAAGTGGAGTTTTGCAATTTAAAGCTTTTTGCTATGCTTTCAAGAATTATGCTAAGTATTTTTATATTTTCAAAACTCTTAAGCTCTGATACACAAATTTTAAAATTTCTTTCAAAATATATTTTTCAAAAGTTCTTTATTGATATATAGCCAAGGGGGAGAGTTGAAAAAGTGAAATTAAATTTTTCCTTAAACTTTTTCCCCTTTTTAATGAAAGTTTATCTTAGAAATGGTCTAAAACATAAGGAGAAGAGTTTCAAATTAAGGGGGAGAGAAAGAAAGAGAAAAAGAAATTTTTTTTAAAAGTAAAGCAAAAGTTTCTAAGTATCTAAGTATTTCAAATTTTTTTAAGTGAAATTTTCCTTAGTAAAAAAGATTTGTCTGAGCAAAACTTTTTGAAAATTTTGGCAAATATTTCTAAGTAAAGTTTTTTTTTTGAAAATACTTGTCTAGAAATTTCTTAAGAATTATGTTTTTCAAAATGCACAAAGTGTTTCCAAGCAAATTCATCTAAATGTGCAAAATTTTTTTTAGTAAACAAAATTTTTCCCAAAGTTGAACCTTTTTTTGGAAATTTAGCTTCAAGAATGGAAATTTTGCCTAAGTAAAATTTTTTTAGGCCTTGTAAGTAAAAGTTTGGTTCAAAATTTAGGCCTGCAAAACTTTTCATAATGGAAAATTATCTAAGTGTAAAAAGTTTTGATAATGAAAACGCTTTTACTCTATTTTTGAAAAACACTTTGTCAAAAATATGAAGCACTTAGAAAAACTCAAAATCCCTGTTAAATATGTTGTTCACCCATAAATGTTTTTTTTGATATATGTCAAAGGGGGTGGAAAGGTCAAAGTTAAGAGTTAAGTTAATTGTTATTTTATAACACAATTATTCAGGGGGAGTATGAGAAAATTTTTTCCAAAATTACATTAGTTTTAGACTTTATACTGTTCATAATTGCTATATTTAATTGGTCTTAACCTTATTGCTTAATCTGTTATAATTTTTACTTAACTTTGAATTGTGTTGCCATAAATCAAAAAGTGGGAGATTGTTGGTGCAGGAAGCACCATATCGAACCTTGTTTTGATATTGGCAAAGGATTCAAAGTTAAGTACTATTTGTGATCTAATGAAGTTACTCAAGTGTGCAGCAAGAAGTCCTAGCGAAGAGCTGCTAGGCACCTGGTGAAGGACTGCCAGGAAACAAAGTCCTAGCGAAGGGCTGCTAGGCACCTAGCGAAGGACTGCCAAGAAACAAAGTCCTAGCGAAGGGCTACTAGGCACCTGGCGAAGGACTGCCAGGAGACAAAGACCTGGCGAAGGGCTGCTAGGCACCTGGCGAAGGACTGCCAGGAAACAAAGACCTGGCGAAGGACTGCCAGGAAACAAAGACCTGGCGAAGGGCTGCTAGGCACCTGGCAAAGGACTGCTGGGCAAAAGTCTAACCGGAGGAGCCGGTTGGCAATAGGTAAATTCTCCTGAGAGGAGTAGGTGAGGACGCGTTCCCCGTCGAGGGAACAGTAGGCGTCGGTTCGACCTAGGGTTCCATTTTGGAGACCCGAAGTCAGAACCAAGATTGCTACGGCTGTAAAATTCATTAACATTTTTGCTTTGTTTTGTTTGGTACTAACCCTGGATGCAGGACCGAAGGAACGAGTTTCTGTAGCTCAGAACGCCCCAAAGGAGAGGGGCAGCAGCTGGGCAGGGCACCCCAAAGGTCCCGGGCGCCCCCAAGGTGAAGGCAAGACAAGCTGAGCAAGTAACGCTTCGGAAGCTCACTAGGGCAGGCGCTCTCAAGCTCCCGGGCGCCCCCGTGCTCCCGGGCGCCCTGGATGCCTCGGGCGCCCTGGGTCCAAGCCAACGAAGCAACCAAAGTCTATCCAGCCGAGAAGCCAGCAGATTGGGTCAACCGAGGTGCCCCCGTCATACCTCGAGCCCGATCCTAGAAGGATAAGGGCTGACCGAGAGGTTTGCGGATCGAGTGACATGCGGAGGGCACCCCCAACGTCCCAGGCGCCCCCAGGTGCACTATATAAGGGGCACGACAGGGCCTTCCCTCCCGCTGAGTAATTTCTTTATTTCCGCTGAGTAATTTCTCTCAATCTAATCCGAAACGGTTTTACGATATTCACCACCCCCCCCCCTATCATATTCTATCAATCCAATAGAATGAAGAAGTAGGGACACGACAGGGCCTTCCCTCCCGAGCCCCCGGGACCTCCTTTTAGTGACGCACTCGGGAAGGCCGACCCGAGGGCCCTTCGCGTAAGCCCCCTGGCAAGTCGGGCACCGAAGAGTAATTCGGGAGATATCGGCCCCCGAGACCCCCGAGCTCCCCTCGGGAAGCAGGTTCCTCGCAACTGCCGACCTCGGATATCAATCAGGAAACAGTCCGCACGCTCTCCCACATGGCTACACGAGGGGAGGGGGGAGGGGGGAGGGATGCTAACGGTGTCGACAGTTTCAAGGGATATCCTCTCATCACCGAAAGCAGGGGGTGTGGCTCAAATATCGGAGTCGTGGCACCGAGAAAGGGGGCACGACTAATCTGCCGACGCAGGGATAAAAGGTAGTTCCACCTCTCCGGTAAGGGGGGTGGATGATCTCTCGTCTTTGACTACTAGCTTTCTTTCGCATCACCGATTGAACAAACTGCTAACTTGAGCATCGGAGTGGACTCCGCCGGATCCCTGCCGGCGTATCCCCCTAACGCTTGTGTTACTTTTGTAGGATACCCAAGTTCCTCAGTGACATAATCATCCTCGCTAGGGCTGAACCTCAGTGACCGGTCATCGCCGATGACTCCTTCCGGAACAAATTTGGCGTCGTCTGTGGGAACAACAAAACACCTGAAGGAGCACCGATGGAGGAAGCAGAGGATCTCACTCATCCGCGGGAAGATGAAGGGCCTAAGCAAGAGCGACGAGAAGTCGAGAGTGAAGAGGTGCAGATCGATCTCCATGGCGGAGGGGGAAATACACGTATCGCTCTTGACCTCACGCCAACATTACTAAATCGCCTCGTCGAATGCCTGCAGAACCACAGAGACGTGTTTGCCTGGGCCACTGAAAAAATCAAGGGGGATCCCCCCAGCGTTGGCTATGCACCACCTACATGTGGCGCCGGAGGCCGTCCGTGAAGCAGAAGAGGAGGCACTTCTCCCCTGAGCAAGATAAAGCTATTCGGGATGAGGTTCAGAAGCTATTAAAAGCTGGACACATCGGGGAAGCCAGGTTCCCAGCCTAGCTGGCCAACGTGGTTCTCGTTCCCAAGCCTGGGGGCAAGTGGCGAGTCTGCATCGACTTCAGAGACCTAAACAAGCCTGCCCGAAGGATGCTACCCCCTGCCCAGGATAGATCGCTGGTGGACTCAAAAGTCGGTTGTGAGTTCATCTCCATGTTAACGCTTACCAGGGCTATCACCAAGTCCCCCTCGCCCCCGAAGACCAGGAGAAGGTCAGTTTTGTGACGGCTGACGGCACGTATTGCTACAACGTCATGCCCTTCGGCTTACGTAACGTGGGCGCCAAGTACCAGCGGATGATAGACAAAGACTTCAGGCACCAGATTGGGCGGAACATTGAGGTGTACGTGAACGATATCCTGGTCAAGACGGAAAAGGGAGGAGACATGATATCTGACCTGGAGGAAACATTCGCCACCCTGAGAGCCCACAGGTTAAAACTAAACCCAGCTAAATGTTTGTTTGGGGTCAAAAGTGGCAGGTTCTTGGGATACATGGTGACGGAGAGGGGGATCGAAGCCAACGCGGAGAAGGTAAAGGCCATTCTAGATATGTCACCCCTGCGGAACTTCAGGGAAGTTTAGCGGCTGAACGACTGAATCACCGCACTATCACGGTTCGTCTCCAAATCCGCAGACAAAGCCCTCCGCTTCTTCAAAATTCTAAGAAAAGATGTTAAATTCGAGTGGGATGATCAGTATGCGAAGGCCTTTGAGGAATTGAAGACCTACCTGGCAGACCTCCCGACCCTGCATAAGCCAGTGGAAGGGGAGACATTATTCGTCTATTTATCTGCAGGTGAGCAAGCGGTAGCGTCGGTGCTTGTCCGGGAACAAGATCGGGTACAACATCCCATTTATTTCTTCGGACACCTACTCAAGGATGCCGAGACACGGTACACCATGATGGAGAAACTGGCCTACGCCTTGGTCCTGATGGCCCGCAGGTTACGGTCGTACTTCTTAGCGCACCCCATCGTGGTCCTCACTAATAGCCCGCTCGCCCGATTCCTCACTAATCCTGAGGCGTCGGGCAGGTTAATCAAATGGACGACGGAGTTAAGCGAATACGGCATTGTGTATTAGCCTCGCACCACCATCAAAGCACAGGCTCTCTCCGACTTCATGTTGGAGACCGTCCCGGAGACAGAGATCGAAGGTATGTGGAAGGTCTATGTGGATGGATCCGCCAATAGCCAACACAGCGGAGTAGGACTGCTATTGACCTCCCCGAGGGGAGACCCACTGCATCTGTCCATCCAGCTTCACTTCAAAGCTACCAAGAACGAGGCCGAGTATGAGGCGATCATGGCAGGATTACAAGCGGCCCGACATATGGGAGCTCGTCGAATCACTGTCTACTCGGACTCGCAATTAGTGGCCCAACAGGTGGCGGGTGGTTTCGAAGTCAGATGTGAGCGGTTGCAAAGGTATGAAGCCCTATATGAACAACTAAAAAGTACTTTCTCGGAGGTCATCCTGTAGAAGATATCCCGGTCGGACAATGTGCGAGCCGACAAGTTAGCCAAGCTAGCCAGTTCCATATCAACCTGGCAGCTGGAGGGGCCCAGTGTGATGAAAACAATGGCGGCTCAAATCGGAGGAGAAGTCAGAATGGATGAACCCGCAGACTGGAGGGATCCTTACATAGCGTTCCTCCGAGACGGATCCCTGCCGAATGAAGGCCCAGGGAGTCGGCTGTTTCGCCGACAGGCGGAGAGGTTTACATTGGTCGGAGATCAGTTGTACAAGAGAGCCTATGCCTGACCCCTCCTAAAGTGTGTCAGGCCGGAAGAAACTCGCTACGTAATGCGAGAGGTACACGAGGACATCTGCGGAAGCCATATTGGAGGAAGATCCCTGTCCCGAAAGATCCTTTTGGTGGGTTACTTTTGGCCCACCTTGCAGGCGGATTCGCTCAACTTCGTGGCCAGGTGTAAAGCCTGTCAGAGGCATCAACATGTCTCTCATCGCCCCCACGGAGCCGTTAAGAGTTTCTACAGTCTCGTGCCCGTTTGACCAGTGGGGAATGGACATCGTGGGGTCTTTCCCCATTGGGCCCCAGCAGAAGAAGTTTCTGCCGGTCCTTGTGGATTACTTTTCTAAGTGGATGGAAGCCGAACCTCTGGCTAAAATCACAGAGGGGGCGGTAATGAAGGTTTTATGGAAAGATATTGTTTGTAGATATGACATTCCTCATAAGCTGGTGTCTGACAATGGTAGGCAGTTCTCTGGACGAAGACTAAAGGAATGGTGTGAGGGGTTAGGCATTCAGCAGGCTTTCACCTCCGTCGCCTACCCTCAAAGCAATGGACAAGCGGAGGTGGTTAATCGAGAAATACTACGAGGGCTCAGAGTAAAGCTGGATCATGTCGGAGGCAGTTGGGTCGAAGAACTCCCCAGCATCTTGTGGTCCTACCGAACTACCCCAAAAGAAGGAACCGGAGAGAGCCCTTTCCAGCTGGTCTATGGAGCAGAGGTCGTTATCCCAGTGGAGGTAGGAGAGGAGTCCCCGCGGCGGCGACATTATCGCAAGGAAGATAACGACCAGGAGTGTCTGATTGATCTGGACCTCATATCGGAGGTACGAGACAAAGCTGTGGTAAGGTTGGAAGCCTATCGAAGGAGGATGCAGCTAGCCTACAATCGTAGAGTGATTGCCCGCAACTTCGAGGAGGGCGACCGAGTCTGGAAGAGAATTAAACCAGTAGGTGATCCTGGGAAGTTAGTGTAGGACCGGTGCCGTCGATAGAGGGGGGGGGGTGAATATCGATCATGAAAACTTTCGTGAGACTTTCGTAAAACTGGACTCAGAATATTAGTAGCGCAGTGGAAAACATAAAAATAAAAATAAAAAAGCAATACACAGTGGACACAGCAGGTTTATTTACTTGGTTCCCAACCCCCCAGGGTCAGTACGTCCAAGGCCTATGTACTCGGCGTTGAGTCCACTAATAGTCTCCTTTCCGGAATTTCCGGAGGCGGAGAAACCCGACTTACAGTGCAATATTACAAGCAATAATATGGAAAAATAAATACTGTAATTAATTGCAAACCAAACACAAAGTGTGAAGTTCGGCCGATCTGGATCTCCGAAGTGTCGCGCACTTCCTCCTGGAGCCTCCCGGTCGCAGAGCCTCGTCTTTAGCGCGTTGTCGTTAGTCGGAATGAACAGATTCGAAGTTGGAAAGTGTGTTTGAAGCAAGGGGGTCGAGACCCCTTATATAGGCCTCCTGGGGGCGCCCCGGAAGACTCGGTCAACACTTATCCTTGCGCCTACCTCGCCGTAGGGGATAAGATCTTTGACCAGGGCACCCCAGATGCTTCGGGCGCCCCCGTGGAGGCTTATCCTGTGTTTTGGCTTCGAAACAGCAAAACAGCTACTAATCAGGGCGCCCCGGACGCTCCGGGCGCCCCGGTTGACACCTGTCTTGACTGCATCACCGTACATGCCTGTTTAGTACTTCCTGGGGGCGCCCCCCTTGCTGGGGGCACCCTGGTTGCATGGGGGCGCCCCCAACACTGGGGGTGCCCCCAAGACTGGGGCAGCACCCTGCGCTTTGTCTCCGGTTCTTGTTACCTGCAAGATACAAAAACACAAAGCATACATGCATATAATATTAAGCTTAAGGACTTGGTTCGGACTTCGGATTTGCATGCAATCCTAGGTCGAACCGACGCAAACTCTTACCCCCGAGAAAGCACCTTTCACCTACTCCTTTCAGGAGACGGTTGCCGCCCGGTCCTTCGGGTGGACTTTTGCCTAGCCGCCCTTCGCTAGGTCTTGGATACCAAGCATCCCTTCGCTTGGTGCCTAGCATCCCTTCGCTAGGTCGTGTTTCCCTGACAGCCCTTTGTCAGGTGCCCAGCAGCCCTTCGCTAGGACTTGTTCCCCTGACAACCCTTCGTCAGGTGCCTAGCAGCCCTTCGCTAGGACTTATTTTCCTGACAGCCCTTCGTCAGGTGCCTAGCAGCCCTTCGCTAGGTCTTTTCTTTCTGGCAACCCTTCGCCAGAGCCTAGTGACAGGCCCAAATATACTAATTAAAGTTGTCACGAAAGTGTGGGCTCATCAAATTTAAATGTATATGAATGAAATGATATGCTGGAAACTCTTTTACAATCAAAAGTATGAAAATGTAATATAGGGGCCACAGGTCGTATTTTTCTCGGGGCTAGTTGAGGTTTATTTGATTCGCGCTTGTATTTGTGTCGTTTGTGTTTTCGGGTTTCAAATAAAGATTTGGGTTTGGGTTAAATCGGAAATGAGAATGCAATAAGATATAAGATGCATGCCACCTAAAACTTGATACACAATCAAATAGGCAAGCTGAGATGCAAAAGCAAACTGATGCAACAACTGGAAATTACAAATTGCACATTGAGTTGTTAATTGAAACAAGAACGAACCAAACTACAACCAATGGAAACAAGTAAATGTGCAGCAATAAGCCGAATGCAAGGTTCAGGAACAAAGGAATGCAGAAACAGAAATTTGGAATCCAGCTGATGTGCAGAAGTATCTGATGCAGAAACGAAATCTGCAAACTTCATAAATTGAAGCAGAGATGCAGTCAAATTGAGTGAAGAATCAAACACATCAGCTTAGTGCAAGAACGCAATTCTGATGATCAGGTAAGATTAGAGAAGCTGATGCTTATCTGGGCACAATCTCAGCAATGGTGAGCTGAAACCTTGCTGAGTTAGAACTGATACGCAACAAATGAAACCCACACGCAAGAAAATTGAGATTAATGGCACAAAACAGTGTTCAGACAGGATTTAGAAAATCTAAGGTTCACTTGATACCATCTTCAGAAGCTAATAACCACTTCTACAGGAATGTAACCTAATTCGCAAAGATGGAGCTCAATTTTTCAGAAACAAGATTGATACAAATTAGTAGGATCCAAATGCAGAAATTGAGATGACTTGTGCAGATATTGATGCAGAGTTTCAAAAACCTCCTGCTGAATATCAGCAAATTGATTTCAGATTCCACCCAAACAACTTAGGTCAAGTTTTCTAGTCTAGTGTTCAGGTGAAATTTAGTCATGCTACTGTTAACTTGGTACGGGTTCAGAAGTTATTCACTCAAACCTTGCAGCTGTGAAAATCAAACTGCTGCGCAGCTCAATGAAGCTAACTGCAGAAATATAAATCAAGTTGCAACAAACTGGTATGTATGAATTTACCTTGACTACTATATGAATGAAACACGTTGCAATGTAATGATCAGAAGGAAAACTACACTTCAGGTACGTTGCAGAAATTTCGAAGAAGGAAGTGCAGTCACTTATGGGAATGCATAATTTCTAATCGAACTGATGCAGAGATTGATTGCAGAATTGCAGAAAGTTGGACTGCAGGAATTTCATAACCAAGTGCAGAAATCATAAATGAAGGGACTGAATGTTGAAGCTATTGCAGAAATGCAACAGCTGAATACAGGAACTAATAGATTAAGTTGAATTCAGTGCAATGGTTTACCAAACACAAACCTTTTGGTGTGCTGAAATCGAAACTGAAGACATCCCATTAAAGAATGCAGAAATAAAGTGGAAATGCAGAAATACTACACTAAACAACAACTAAAAGATAAAACTAAAAGGGAACAACTTAATTCAACTAAATTAACATACTAAGTGCGAAATAAGCTAAGGAATTCAGAACTAAAACGAATTTGCAGAAAAGAACTGGCACACACTTAACAATCTGATACGCAACAGGAGAAAACTGCCGAGATGATACGCAAGCTATCTAACAGAGAAATAAACTGAAATTGAATGCAATCTATCACTACACAAGTTCACCAACTAACTACCTACAAGAATTGAACCTAATTAAGCTAAACATTTCAGAAAACTAAATCTAAGCAGCTGATACGAACTACAGAAACAGATCGAGTACAGAACATAAAGATTACAGCTAAAAACTGAATGAAACTAAATTGTCTAAGCTACTCCTCAACCATTCTTCAACTCAAGAGCTCCTTGGTCGTCAATCAAGGGAGAACCTCGGACCCGCAAGCTCAACAAATCAGTGAAGACCCTCTCTGCTGCCGAATCAAATCAGACTATGCCCAAACGGAAATTCAGCTCCGAATTCTTCAAACTAGCTGTGGTGGCTTGCGATTTGGATTTGGGAGTGACCGAGACCTTCCAGGGAACCCCTCTGGTTAGCTCGAATGCAGTGGAAGTGGAGCACAGCTGAGTTCGTTGAAGTCGGATAGCAAATCTGCCAAGACCTCGCGCAGCTTCGCTATTGAGCAGAAATCGAATCTGAGACCTCGCTGAGATTCTCATCACTAACCTAACCCTTGCTTTGATGATGAATTGAGGGATCGCGCCTCCTTGATGAAGAAAACTAGCTAAGAAATAGAGAAGAAACGAAGAAGACGACTGCTTGCGGCGGAGACGCGACGCTGAGAAAGGAGCTGGAAATTTGATTAAATAGTTATGAACGGACGACCCAGATTGATCGGAGGAGATCCAACGGATGATCTTGCTCTGATTGGAGCCAAACTTTTATGATGATGATCTGGGGTCAGGATCTGCCTTGTGGTAGCTCGGATCCTCCAGATGTGCAACGGATGGTCCAGATTAACTCTATCTGTGATTGGACGCTCTAGAGCCCTCCTTGCTTGATCCAACGGTTGATCTAGCTCTGATTGGGATGAAACCTTCAGATCTTGATCATAGAGCCTGATCAACCCTAACCCTAGCTCGGATTTCTTCAGATCGTCTCGGATGGCTCAGATCTAGCCGCTTTTGAATCGGACGGCCCGGATTAATCGTAGGCTTGATAATTCGATCCGGTTCACATCCGACTCAGGTTTGACCCAGTATGCCCTAAGTCCTTGAACCTTTGGTGCCTACAAAAATAGATCCAAAATTTAGTGGCCAATTAATCCAATTTAATGTAATTTTGCAATTAAGTCCAAAATAAAGGTAAGTTCTAAAACCTAGGGTAAAATCATAATTAAGCAATAAAAACATGGGTCAAACATAAATTTTAGCAATTAAAATAATCAATAAAATGGTGCTTATCAACTCCCCCACACTTAACCTTGAGCGTCTCGCGAAAACAGTAAATAAGTATCCCTTAGGTGTTCTAAAGCATAATTAGAAGCAAATGAAAAGAAATTACCTAGGGTTGTCAATTCTCATAAATCTAAGCTCTATGGATTAGTATCTTGTCCTTAAATCAACAACTTGGCCTTTTCATCTATCATGAGTCATTGAGATGAATCTAAATCACTAGCCTTTCAAGGGAAGTTTTGGTGGCTCTCTCTTTATGTTCTAAGTTGATGATGGAAGTGGAGCTCACTCAAACACACATGCTTCATGCACTACCATAGGCTTGCTTATTATCTACTCTCTACCATTTATCATGATAGGATCAACATCTATAAAAACCAAAGGAAGACATAGAAAATGGTAAGGAGTGAATTAAAAGCTAAGGAAATGGAAGAATTAGTAAAGTGTGAAGACTTGAGTGCTTGGGAATATTTCCAATGAACCTTGCTCTCTTATCAGTCCCATAGTGAATTCAAAAGTGTTCTGGAGTAAACTCTTGCCTTGCACTTCGAAAATTCAATAAAAATCCCTCACTAGACCCTTTGTGCCAATTGTCTATCTCGCGTGCCATTTGATTTCTTTCTCTTCTCTTTACTGATTTTCTTTTCTTTTCTTTTATACTCGAGCAAGGTCAGACTTGTAGTTGATCACAGCTTTCAATTTGGATGAGAGAAACTTAAATAATTCCATGGTGCCGAAATTTCAAATGTGTGCCAACTTGCTTCTTCTTTTCTCATTCTTCTTTCTCTTCTTTCTTCTGTTTTTAAGTCTAGCATCCATGATATAATTCCAAATCTTGCAAAAAATTTTATTTCTCCAACAATTAACATCAGCTAGCATCAAATGATAGTGGAAACCTTAAGTGTTCCATTCAAAAATTCAAATCAGCACATTGAATTCAGCCCTTGCCTTCTTCTTTCTATTCTGATCAGCAGCTTCTAGCATGTTGTTTCTTCTTAGATCCGAAATTGAATGTGCACCTTCAACTTCAGATACATCTCACACTTAATATCTTAATTCATAGCTTCAAAAACTCAAATTTCAGCTTCAACTTGACACAAACTGCAAAAACTGTTTTAGCTGCATTTTCAGCTGTGTTCAGCTTCTGATTTGTCATGAATAGATCATCCACGCAGCAGCATTTTCTCTTTTCTGATCAGCATTGGATGCAATCAATGCTGAGTTCATTAATTCATACCCGAGGAACCCAAGTTCAGCCCTTGCAATGCAGTCCAATTTTTTTAGTTTCAGCTTTTTGATCAGCCTTTATTCAGACATTTCGATTTTGTACAGCTGAGATTGTAGCTTCTAACATGTTGTTTCTGATCTTGATTAGCTTCTAGAATTCCTGATCCAACCTTTGCTGATCAAATCTAGCTTCACATAAATATTTTTCATTGGCACAGACTTTCTTCTCTTTTTATTTTTATTTTATTTTCGTGCCAATTCTTTTCTTTCTTTTCTTTCTTTCTTTTTTTTTTTAATATTTCAGTTCACGGCATCATCTTCAGAATCAAGAATCTGATTTCTCCCCAGCAACTACACAATTCATCCTAGCATCAAGTAGTAGTGGAGAATTCAATTGCTTCACTTGAAACCATGGCACTACAAAAATTTCTCTGTTTTGATCTATCAATCCTAGCAGCCACTTCCTTCCAATTCTGATCAGTAAGGGATGCACTCATCACTCTTTGATACATTCATATCTTTGATGCCTTGATTTACAGCCATGAAAAATCAAATTCAGCCTCCAAGTTGACACAATTTCTGCACAAACTGCTTATAGGGAAAAC
This sequence comes from Boesenbergia rotunda, assembly GCA_024364735.1. Classification (NCBI taxonomy): domain Eukaryota; kingdom Viridiplantae; phylum Streptophyta; class Magnoliopsida; order Zingiberales; family Zingiberaceae; genus Boesenbergia; species Boesenbergia rotunda. The sequence continues at coordinate 265,255 of JAGFNQ010002812.1, forward strand.
CACCTTCTGAATTTTCTTTTCCAACTGCATTTCCCACTCTGATTTCTCCCATTCAGATTCTCCAACAATCCTTCAAGAGATTCAACAGTTTGCAGCTTACTCATTTCAGCAGCTATACTTTCAATTCAGCTCAGATTTTTGGCCTCTTTTTAGCTTTTGTACAGCCTTTAAACTTCTTTTCAGCTTCGGTACAGCTGCAATTCAGCTTCTCCCAACACATTTCTCAGCTCTTTCTCCTTTACATGACTGCATTTGCGTGCCAAGAGAAATAACAAAGACTTTTATTGCAAGGTTGCGTGCCATTTTTCAGACTTTGGCACACCCTTCTTCTTCATCCACTGAATTCAGCTTGGCACAAATAATTGCTTGGGTCTTCAAATTATAATCAAGAATCTATATGCCTCAATTGTTTCCCTCCTCTTGCTCATTTTCGAAATTCAAATTCAACTCACTTGGCACCTTTTGGTTTCAACTTGGCAAAATTTTTTTTTTCGAAATGATGATGCTCCTTGATAAAAATTGCTTCTCTATCACTAGTCACTCCCCCACACTTAATTCTTTGTCCGTCTCGGGCAAAATAACATCATGAAAATATCCCAAGCAAACAAATCCCAAGAAAGAATTAGGGTTAAGATTAGCAATAAGGAAAGGTAAATAGAATAGACATGATTTTTGCCAAAATTGAATTAGAAAGGTAAACAAAATGATTAGTCCCTATAGATGTGATCCAACCAATGAAATATGATTTTGAAAGAACCTAAGCAAGTTCTAGAATACAATAACATATGTGTATCACAAAATAAGGCTAATCTTACTAGGTAAAAATAATTCATCTCAAATCCTCAATTAAGAATTTAAAACCAAGTAGTACTCAAGCATCCAAGAATTCATCCATTAGCTCAAACCTTAAGTCTTAACAACCAAATTTAATTTATTTTCAAAAGACTCTAAAATGACAATAAGATAACCTAGAGGGATACATTTATTCCTAGTCATGAAAGAAAAAGTGCTAAAAGAAAAGACATGGTATTTACAATGTCTATTTATTCAATTTACTCTAGAAAACATAAAAGTGAAAAATGCGATAAAAGAAAATGCAAGAAAGAAAAATCTCCCCTTTATTTCTGGTGGACGGAGTCGATCCAGAAGAAGCCTCCATCGTGGTAGTGGAGGAAAATGGGTGGCCGGGAGAATTCGGACTCCCCCACACTTGAACTTTACAAAAATTTGCTCCGGTGGTCGTAGGCGATTCAGGTTCAAAAGCCATTCAAGGGGTGGAGGGCTATGGATTAGAGTAAAATCAACTCCTCCTTCTTGATGCCTTTTAGAAGTACTTCCAGGAGGTTGAAGTCTGTTCAGTTGGAGCACCCACTCCTGAAGTCTCCTAGACCCTGCAAAACAGTGTAATACCTCTCTCAAGCGTGCAGGGTCAGAAAGAAATAAAATGATATCAGTCTCTGCATGAAATGAATCCAAAACTGCATTATATCCAATTAAATCAATGCTTGGTGTCTTAATAAATTTTTCACAGTTATTTCCTATAAAATTTGCATCCAAAAACTCATCACAAATAATAAAATCAATTTTTGGCACTTCAATAAAAATATCACAATTATTTTTCAACAAAGATGTATCAAGCAATGTATCACAGCCAATAAAATCAATTTGAGGTGCCTCAATGAATTTTTCACAATTATTTTCAGCAGAAGATATATCAAGAGACTCATCACAAAAATCAACAATACTAGGCACTTCTAAAAGTTTTTCACACTCAGCATTTGCATTTAATGTAACACCACATGCTTCATTTTCAACCAATTCAACACTAGGTACCTCTAGGGATTTTTCATAATCAAATTCTACAAGAGATGCATCCCTAGGTGTATTAAAAACAATAAGATCAGTTTGAGGTACCTCTATGCAATTTTCAAAAAAAATTAGCAGGAGTATTTACCTGATCGTGCTGAAAAATACCTGGAGGTTCTACAGAAGTAGATGTAACTGTGGCCTCCTCCTGGTCAAGTACATGCTCCTCTTCAGCCTCAGACTCTGGTGGACAATCAACTGGTGATCCTTGGGTGCTTGCTTCCACCATGCAAGTCCCTACACTTTCTGGTTCATCTTCTGAATCTTGTAGTGGTCCCTGGGGCTTAGTGTAGTCCCCTACACCTATGGAATCATCTCCTATGCATTCTTCTTCTGTAATATCTACAACAACAACATTAGAAAAATTAGGACCACCAATAATGCTATCATCAGAAAATAAAAGTCTAGAATGGTCCTGTGGAGCTTCAATTTCTTCTTCTGGAGCTGAAAAATTTGGCAATGGATTTTGAATAGGAATCTCCGGAGGGATGCATGCGGTAGGTGCCCAGACTTTGATGAGTACGTCATCTTCTTCTTCTTCTATCAAATGTGCAAGATTACTTGAAGAAGGACTTGGCCATGCACTAGGGTCACCTTGAACTTGCATTTGATTCATTTGACTAGCAATTTGTCCAACGCCTCTTTCTATGTCTTGAAGCCTTTGCTGCTGTTGATGATATTGTACAACTAGTTGATAAATCTCCTCCATTCTTTGTTGTTGTGCCTCATTCTCATTAAGATTCTCAAAGACTCCTTGGTTAGCATAGCTCCTTGACTGATTTTGAAAGGATGAAGTATGCTGAAAATTTTGAGCTTGCTGATTTGGTTGAAAACATGGCTATTGAGGCTGATTAAAGGGCTGATATTCTTGGAAACTTTGCTGGGAGTTGTAGCTTTGAAAGTTCTGATTTTGGTGTGGAAAATTCTGTGGCAAGGGCTGAAAATTCTGCCCTTGAAACCCTTGATTGTAAGGCTGAAAATTTTGATTCAAGGGCTGTGTGGGCTGATAAAATGGCTGGTTTTGAGGCGGATCTTGCTGAAATGTTTGACACACTTGCTGCCCCTGTTGATAAGGCTGAAATTAAGGTTCGAATTGCTGAAATGTAGGCTGGAAATTAGGATTAGAAGGCTGAAATTGCTGAAACTCAGGCTGAAACTCTTGCTGAAAATTTGGTTGATTGGGCTGAAAATTTTGGAAAGGCTGCCCATTCTGAAATTTCTGGAAATTTGGTTGAATTGGCTGAAAATCCGGCTGAAATTGTTGTAATGGTGGCTGAAAGTTGGGCTGAAATTGTTGAAATGGTTGCTCAAACTGGGGCTGAAAACTCTGGAATGGCGGCTGCTCGTTCTGAAAATTTTGATTTGGTTGAAAATCTTGTTGAAATTGTTGACATTGTGGCTGAAAAAATTGATTTGGTTGCTGATTGAAAGGTTGGTTCTGCTGAAAATATGGACACGGCTGCTGACAAGTAGATGAAAACATTTTGATCCTTCAGCCCCTGTCACAAAACAAACAAGAAAAATGACAGTACCCGTATACAAAAGAATAAGCAACAAAAAATAGAACCCAATGATATGTCAAAAGCATACAAGCAAAAATCAAACAAATCAACTAGTTGTTCCCCGGCAACGGCGCCAAAAATTTGACGAACCCAAATATACTCATTAAAGTTGTCACGAATGTGGGCCTCAAATTTAAATATGAATGAAAGCTGGAAACCCTTTTACAATCAAAAGTATGAAAATGTAATATAGGGGCCACAGGTCATATTTTTCTCGGGGCTAGTTGACGTTGTGCGATTCGTGCTTGTATTTAGGTGTCGTTTGTGTTTTTGGGTTTCAAATGTGAATTGGATTTGGGTTCAAATATGAAATAAAAATGCAATGAGATACAAGATGGTTGCCACCCAAAACTTGATACACACGTACAAAAACTTATGTGCCAAGATGATACTAAGTCCCAAAATTGTGATTGAATATTTTGAATTGAAACTAATCACTCCAACTCGAAAGACAACTATTAGTGAAATGCTAGCATTGAATTAAAAATGAATTTCAGACATGATTTCATCTGATCAGAAATGGAAAGGATTTCAGAATTGTGGGCAGTGATGTAGTGATGAAGCTAGATGCAGAAATTAAACACACGATTTGCAGAAATTGCAGATAACTGAATGCATGAATGGAATACCTCCTGGACTGGATACGAAATCTACAATCAGCTAAGAATAAGTGCTACAAGCTAGTGTTCAACTTCTATTCCGAAAATCTGAGCTCACTAATACAAAATGTAGACACACTACACTGAAATTTGGCACGCAACTTTGCTGAACAGAATTGCAGACTTGCAATTACAACTCCAACGCAGAAATTCAATCAGCAAACCAAATGCAGAAATAAAATTGAGTTCAGCAATGGAATTAAAGTGCCACTCAATGGGAACAACTGCAGTGTAATTTCAGTAGGTAAACTAAAATTAGCTTGATACAACTGCAGGAACTCAAGATGGAAGAACTAATATGCAGGAAGCAAAGAATCTGATACACAGTAGGGTTAACAGAAAATTCAGAAATGGACAGAGAGAACTTGATACGCAAAGGCTGATGGAATTTCAGAAACGAAACTTAGCTACAACACAAACTAAACTAATTGCAATGGCTCTCTACAAATTGCCTAACTAATTACTGAAATCTAATTACCATTGAAAACAAATTCAGAAAACTGAAACTGAAATCGATTGAATCTGATACGCAGATGCCGAAACCGATACGCAAATGCCGAAACTGTAAAACTAAGTGAAACTAAATTGCTTGTTTACTAAACATACTCCTAAACTACTTAACTAGAAGAATTAAAGCTAGATTACAGCTGAAACCAATTAAGAAACGAAATCTAAGTGCTGATACAAAAATTCAGAAACGAGACAGTGCAGAAATTAAAATTGCAGCTACAAACAATTAAAATTAACCAAGTAAACTAATCCTCAATCTTCCCTGAGCTTAAATGCTTCTTGGTCGTCAAGCAAGACTGAGCCTCGAACCCGCAAGCTCAAAAAACCATTGAAGAACAGCTCAACAATTCAAATCCAGCTCTCACTCTGAACCAATCTGAATTTCGAATCACCTTCCTCAATCTGGCATTGTCCAAGTGCGCGGATGGTGTGGGGATGATGCCGAACACTCCAGGGAACCCCTCTGAATCGCTCGGGTGGATGAAGGATGGAGCAAAATCGAGATTGAAGCTGTAAATGACAGAGCTGCGGAGACCTCACAACAACTCTGTTTTGGCCAATTCAGAGCTGGAAATTCACCGTGAGCCTTCCCAATAGCCTAGCAATTGATCTATTAGAAGGATTTAGGGGTCGCGCCCCTTTGGATGAAGAAATCTAGCTAAAAATAGTGAAGAAAAACGAGGAAGAAGATGACTGCGGCGGAGACGCGACGAGAGGAAATGTGGCTGCGTTTCTGATTAAATAGAAACAAATGGACGGCTCAGATTAATCGGAGGAGATCCAACGGCAGATCTTGGTCTGATTTGAGCCAAACTTTTATGATGATGATCTGGGGTCAGGATCTGCCTTGTGGTACCTCGGATCCTCCAGATATGCAACGGATGGTCCAGATCAACTCTATCTATGATTGGACGCTCTAGAACCCTCCTTGCTTAATCCAACGGTTGATTTAGCTCTGATTGGGATGAAACCTTCAGATCTTGATCATAGAGCTTGATCAACCCTAACCCTAGCTCGGATTACTTCAGATCGTCCGGATGGCTCAGATCTAGCCGCTCTTGAATCGGACGGCCCGGATTAATCGTAAGCTTGATAATTCGATCCGGTTCACATCCGACTCAAGTTTGACCCAATATGCCCTAGGTCCAGGATCCTTTCATGCCTACAAAAATATATCAGAAAATTAGTGGCCAAATAATCCAAAAATTGTGTAATTTTGCAATTAAGTCCAAAATGAGATAAAGTTCCAAAACCTAGGGTAAAATCATAATTAAACAATAAAAACATAGGTCAAACATGGATTTAAGCAATTAAAATAATCAATAAAATGGTGCTTATCACTCCCATGTAGGGAGTAATACGTTTTGGGAAGAAGGGCAAGCTGAGTCCCAGATATGTAGGACCATACCCCATCACTAGAAGAGTTGGCAAAGTAGCTTATGAGTTGGAGCTACCTCAGGAGATGTTAGCTATCCACAGTGTATTTCATGTTTCCATGCTGAAGAAGCATATCCCAGATGCCACCCAGGTGATAGAGCCACAGACGGTACAAGTTCTCGAAGATCTCAGCTATGATAGTCGGCCTATTCAGATAATAGACCGAGCAGTTAAGAAATTACGGAACAAGGAGGTACCATTAGTGAAAGTCATATGGCAAAATTTGCAGCGTAGAAGAGGCAACATGGGAACCAGAGGACAGCATGAGGCAGGAATACCCAGAGTTGTTTTAAGTTCGAGGACGAACTTTTTACAAGGTATGGGGGATTGTAACGCCCGAAAATTTCCTAAAATAATTTTGGAAATATTCTAAGATTTTTCTAGAATTTTTAGATATTTTTATGAAATTTTTCAACAAATAGAAGTGTCAAAAATAAAGAAAATGAGTTACTGGCATTAGCAAGTCTGAACCCGCAACCTCTAATGGGTTTAAACCCGTATCATGGTTCTAATAGCCATTAGTTCAATAAGGGTTTTCTTTAATGAAATAATGGAATATTCTAGATATATATATATATATATATATATATATATATATATATATATATATATATATATATATATATATATATATAACTTAGGGTTTATTGTATAACTTAATATAAATAAGGAATTAAAAAATTAAAGGAGATATTTTAGTTTTCGTGAGCCATAGGTGCGCCGACCCTTCCTCACGCCGTTCTCCTCTTCTCTCTTCCTCTCCTCCTCTTCTCTTGTTGCCCACGACAAGGGGAAAACGAAGGGAAGGTCCCAAGAGGCCCTATTCTCTACGAGAATTCTCGTAGACGCGAGGAGAACGCCAAGGAGCAAGAAGAACGTCGAAGTTCGACGTTCCCTCGGAGATTTCATATTATATTCGTAAGAAAACCTAGTGCAGAAAGTAAGCACCCCTCACCTGCAGTATAAGTAGTTTCGGTTGATTTCTCGCATGCTTTATTTCCTTATATGTATGTTCTATGATTAGAAATCGTAAATTATGAACAAGCACGTTGTATTACCCTTCAGTTTTGGGTCAAGGAGCACGTTAGGTGTTTGTTAAATTGTTCAGTTCAGTTAACGCTATAGAAAGCATTAAAGAATAGAAATTCTTGCTTCAGTTTATGATTGAGACCAAGATCCAACGGGATGGGCTCCTAATTGCCCCTAGGTTTAGATAACCTAGTAAAAGCATGAACCAGAAGAGAAAAAGAGAAGTATAAAAGAACTATTTTATTTTCAGTTGGTATGGTACCGGACTTCGGTCCAGGGATGGGCTCCAAGTTGCCCCTAGGTTCAGATAACCTAGTATGGGATGAGATTCTTAGTTGCCCCTAGGTTCAGATAACCTAGTAGAACCCTAATGGATTCGGGATTAGCTACCTCAGATTTATTAAGGATACGCACACAGCTGGTACATTGTCGGGCCCACAGCAGTTGATTATTATTTTCACCTACTATATGTATATAGTTTTCAGAAATTCATTTTTAGCATGTGGTGAATTTAATAATTAGTTTTATGTTAGTTAGTTTCAGTTCCGGTTCAGATATGTATGACATGCTATAGCTTAGTTTTCAGCTTCAGTTCGGCATAGGTCATGTGTCAGTTATATGCCATGATATTTTATGATATGTATTTTAGCATGAGCATAGCATGATTATTTATGAACACGAGCGTGTATTTGTATGGCATGTTTTGAAAAGCATAACCTGAGATTTTATAGTTTTATGAGGCTAGATGGTACTTACTAAGATTTATGCTTATTAGTTTGCATTTCCTTATACTGCAGATACAGGTAAAGGAAAGCACTAGTAGCGAAGGCGGCGGGCTTGATGCAAAGTGTGTGTGGCGGTGGAGTTGGAATAAAGGTCTTCGGAACTTGCAAAACATAGAAATAGTCTTTATTATGCTTCTTTTAGTTGTTCCGTAATAGGTTACGTGAACCATGTATGAACTTGATTGGACTGGTTATTTGTGGTGCCTAGCATACTTAAGGTAGTTTTTTTACATATTTTAATATTGTTTGGTGAATGTTGAATGTCATGGGTTAATACTTGTGATATGGTAATTTAGATCCATGCTTAAGCTTTAGGAGTAGGAACTTGATACTTCTGATCCGCATGCTAAATTCTTAGGATATGCTTATTCTAAGACTAACGCACCATATAGAATGACATGTAGTAGCTAAGGATGCCTTTAGATATGGAAAATGAATAGTTCCAATGAGAAGTTGATACAAACTTGGCATATTCATGTTTATGCTTCTACATGTCGCTTTTACGATTCCTAAGTGCTATTCCTGCTAGAAACCCTCTAAAAACATATATCAAATGCTCTAGAATCATTGTAGACCTGTTAGGAAGCTAATAAAATTAAAGTTTTGATTTTGTTTCCACTGGGTAGTACTTCCAACATGTTTATGATTTTACCGCAGCATGCTTAAATGATAAATTATTAGTTCAGTATATAGCAAGAATAAGAGTTTTAAAAAAAAAATTTCTCCCAGTTGGGTTTAGCATCCAGAAGCAAGTAATTAGCCAGCCAGCCAATCAGTTAGTGGCAATCCGCCTTAAGGCTTAGCACCAGAAGGCGGGATGTTACACCCTCGGCGGTTAGTTCAATTGAGAGCGGTCCTTCACTTTGATATTAATTGATAGATCGAAGATGTTGCTAGAGGGGTGGGGGGTGAATAGCAATTTTCGAACCCCTTTCTTCCTACACGGTTAGTTGCACAGTGGAATATACAATAAAATAATTAACCAAATACTAACCAATGCTACCACGGAAGATTTACTTGGTATCCACCCCGGACGGGTGACTAATCTAAGAATCCGTCGGTGGATCACTCCCCGGATAACCTCCCGCTAACTCTGTCGCTCCTTGTGGGTGGAGAAACCTCGCCACAGCACCTTGACACGACCTGAGCACAAAGACTACTATCTTGCCTTTAACCAAGACAAGATTCGTCAAAAAAACTCAGCCACCACGAAGTCCTCTTTAAATAGGACTCAGGCTGAAACCCTTGCCACCAGTCGATTGCCCTCAGGGCAGTTGACTAGTGCCACTGAAATTCGACCATTGCAACCCCAACGTTCGAATTCTCAGCCAACTCACCAGCCACCTACCAATCGACTGCCCCCAGGGCAGTCGACTGGTCCCAGACCAGAACCCTTCTGTGAGTTTTATCAGTCGACTGCCCCATGGGCAGTTAACTGCCCTACTCACCTACCTAGAGTTACCCTTCCTAAGTGCATTCCACTCCGCACTCAAACCCTAGGATTTTCCGAGTACAATCACACAACACTCGTACCCTCATGACTTGACTGGCTCCTCATCCGCAACCTCGACTATTGCCTTCGCGCCCTCTTCATATTTGGCTCCCGTCCCTCGGATGCATGCAAGCCTCCAGCTTGCCTCTATGCCTTCCTTCATGCATGCCTCGAAGTCCGCACCTCTCGGCTCATCATCCCTGCTCTCCAAGGTCCCTCGGGTGCACACAAGCCTCCAGCTTATCTCCATGCCACCCTTCAACGTACCGAGGCCGTCCAGCCTAGTCCATATGTGTAACCTGTACAACCTGCACACTCAACATACACATATAAGAACACAAGGGTAAACCTAACTTAAACCCTTTGCCCAAACATCAAAACACTTGGTCACTCCGGACTACAAATTGCCTCATCAGTTGTATCTTGGAAATGAATTGCTACTATCCGTGAGCACCAGTAGCGGAGCAATATCGTTTTATGGAGATAGTGTCAAACACTAGCCTTGACGTAAACCAATCAGTTTGCTTCCTCCGAAAGTAACCTCCTGGAAGATTCGACGATCGTAAATCGACTAAGTCAAATACCGAGGAGATACAAGACAAAAAGTTCCAACAATCGTAAAACGATATTCAGTAAACTGATTTGGTCGGAGTCAACAATGTACCAACCGCCGTCGGCCCTCACGCCGAGAAGCCAAACAGAGCCGACTTCAAAATCAACGATATACCAACCGCCATCTCTCACGCCGAGAAGCCGGAGAAATTCAATGGAGTCGACTTCAAAAGATGGCAGCAGAAGATGCTGTTCTACCTGACCACGTAGATCCTTGTACAGTTCCTGCGTGAAGACCCGCCAGCCGCTACGGAAAATAATTCTGGGAACCAGGCTGCTCGTGATGCGTGGTCACACGGAGACTTCCTGTGCCGCAATTACGTTCTTAAATGCGTCGGACAATGCGCTATATAATGTATATTGCATAATGGAGACGACCAAGTCACTATAGGAATCGCTAAAGAAGAAATACAAAACCGAAAAATGCTGGACTGAAAAAATTCATCATCGGTCGGTTTCTGGATTTCAAAATGGTGGATTCCAAAAGCATCACGTCTCAGGTCCAAGATATGCAACTGATAATGCATGATCTGGACGCCGAAGGAATGCCGCTGATCGAGTCATTCAAAGTTGCTGCGATAATCGAGAAACTTCCTCCTTTATGGAAGGATTTCTAAAAATTACCTAAAAAAGCACAAGCAGAAGGAGGGCTTGAACCTCCGACCTTGTGGTTAATAGCCACACGCTCTAACCAACTGAGCTATTTCAACTTATCCTTGAATTTGTGGGGGGAAGCCATATTATCAGCAAACCACATTCTCAAAGGCGGCGAGCCATCGTACAAATACTTGAAAGTGTGGGGGTGCTTAGCAAAGGTCGAAGTACCTAAGCCAAAGCAAGTTAAGATCGGACCTAAAACGTTCGATGTAATATTTGTCGGATATGCCCAAAATAGTAATGCATATCGTTCATTAGTCAGACATTCCTGATATTCATGTGGGTACAACCATAGAATCTCGGAATGCAATATTTTTTGAAGCCGTGTTTCCAAATAAGAAGGCAAACGTTCAAAATAATGACAACGGAAGTTCTAACAAAGATAATGTTCCAAAACTTAGTTGTCATAAAAGGGTTACAGACAATTAAACCAAAGAGCCACATCGGAGCAAACGGGCTAGAGTTGAGAAATCATTCGGGCCAGATTTCATGACATTCATGTCAGAAATGGACCTAAGAACACTAAGCAAAGCTCTCTCTGGTCCTGATGGCCCATTGTGGAATGAAGCTGTCAATAGTGAAATCGAGTCCATCATAAATAACCATACTTGGGAATTAGTAGACCTTTCTTCTGGTACTAAACCATTAAGTTGTAAGTGGATACTAAAATACAAGTATAAAGCTGATGAATCGATTGACAAGTATAAGGCCAGACTTGTAGCTAAAGGGTACAAGCAACAAGAAGGCCTTGATTACTTCGATAACTACTCACCGGTGACAAGGATTACGTCCATACTGTTGATGCAGTCTGACCCGATTGCCATTTTGGTGTTGACACCGATTTAAGTTTGGTTGGAAAAGTTCGGCTTAAGTCCTGGTCGGGGACTGGGTACGAGTCTCGGTGAGTGAAACCGGGTGATGGAAATCCCAATGAGTGAAGTCGGGTCCTGGTGAGTGAAGCCGGGTGATGGAAATCCCGGTGAGTGAAGCTGGGTGATGGAAATCCCGGTGAGTGAAACTGGGTGATGGAAATTCCGATGAGTAAAGTCGGGTCCCGGTGAGTGAAACCGGGCGATGGAAATCCCGATGAGTGAAGTCGGGTCCTGGTGAGTAAAGCCGGGTGACGGAAATCCCGGTGAGTGAAGCCGGGTCCTAGCGAGTGAAGCTAGGTGACGAAAATCCCGGTGAGTGAAGCCAGGTCCTAGAGAGTGAAGCTAGGTGACAAAAACCCTAGTGAGTGAAGCCAGGTCCTAGTGAGTGAAGCTAGGTTGAATGAAGTCCCGGAGAGTGAAGCTGGGCACGTAGTCTTGGTCCGGGGGACTGAGCATGAGTGACGGACCCGAAATACTAGGTTAAAGTTGTCACGAATGTGGGTCCATCAGAATTTAGAATATTTGTAAAAAGTTGGAAACCCTTTTTGCAATCAAAATATCAAAACGTAGTAAAGGGGCCACATGTCGTATTTTTCCTAGGGACTAGTTGAGATTTTGTTCGATTCGTGCTTGTTTTTATGTGTCGTTTGTGAATTTGGGGTTCGAATGTGATTTGGGTTTGGAATTCTATTGGATATGAAAAGGAAATCACTTCACTGAATGAACTAAACAAGTGTGTTGCAATTAATAACTCAACCCATGAAAAGCTAACTTAACCAAGGCAACTTAACTAACTTTGGGAAACAAATCTGAATTAGATGGCAGCCCAAATACTAAGCAAGTGAATTAGAACAAGGCTGAAGTTTTTGATTAAAGCTAATGCCAAACACTTAAAGCCCAATTGTAGAGTTGAAACTTGCTATTAATGCCGAAATGGAAGTTGGAATTCAAACTCAAGCCATGCATGAAACGAACTATCTCCTAGCTCACTACTCACTCAGAATTACACTTAAATTGGCACCTATCACTGCCCAAAACTCTTCTTGATACAAAATGGAAAAAATCGAGACAGACTTGATACAAAGGAAAGAACTCATGTGCCAAAAGCTTAAATAAACTGCAGGGATTTTAAACTGATACAAAGCAAATGCAGAACCTGATCAAATTCAGCTTAGAAATGTAAGCTAACAATGGACTGATATGCAGGTCTGAAAGAAGAAATGCAGTAGCAAAATTCAAATCAATGCAGAAACGTCCAGGGCAGAACAGATTTCAGAAATGCATTAAAGTTAATTTGCAGGGCAAACACGCAAGGCAATCTAAGTTTGAGTGTATAACCTAGTGTCAAACAAGATGTATAAGATCTAAATTTACTGATGCAAACATAAGAAAGCTTCAACTAAAATCTTGCAAAACTGGTACTGAAGTTGACCTACAGGGATGGATTCTATGCAATGGCTGAATTCAAGAATTCTAAATTTATTTCTATGCAAATGAATCAATCTTCAAAGTGAATTCAAGAAGAACAACTAAGCTCACTTGATACATTTTCAGAAACAAGAAGCTGGGGATTGCAGAAATTAAATCTGAATGGCCAAAATTTGAAGCTGAAATGCAGAAAACAAGATTGAAACGCAGCATGTGCAAGAATTTCAGGAACACCAAACTGAACAAAATTCAGAGATGAAACTAAAAGCGAAACAACTTAACTCAACTAAATTGACACACTAAATGAGAAATAAACTAAAGAGTTCAGAACTAAGTGAATTTGCAGCAGAGAAAACTGATACGCAGCTACAAATTGAGACGCAAGCTGAACAAGAAGGAAATTGAAATTAAAAGCAATTATCCACTAAACAAGTTCCTAAACTACTTAACTTGAAGATTGAACCCTAATTTAAGCTGGAACAATGCATTAAACGAAGTTAACGAATCTGAAACAAAAACAGAAACGAAACTAAAGCAGTAATGGAAATTACAGCTACAAACGGAATTTAACTAAAACTAAGTCTCAATCTCTCATCTCAGCTCAAGGAATCCTTGCTGTCACTCAAGGAGGAGCCTCGAATTGAGAAAGAATCGATCCATACAAGAAAACTAGTCAGCTGATACAAAATTCAGAAACGAAATGGCAGAAATGAAATCTACTGCTAATAACTGAAAGTTCGCTAATTAAACTAAACCCTAATCTTTATCCTTGCTGTCACTCAAGGATGAGCATCGAATTGAGGTGGTCGCGCCTCGAATTGAAGAAAAACTGAAGAAAATGAAGAAGAACGAAGACGATGAATAGTTGCGGCGAAGACGCGACAACGCTGAAGGCTGGGAAAATTTCCTTAAGTACATAAGAATGGACGGCCCAGATTGATCGAAGGAGATCCAACGGCTGATCTTGCTCTGATTTAATCCAAACTTTGATGATGATGATCTGGGGTCAGGATCTGCCTTGTGGTAGCTCGAATCCTCCAGATTTACAACGGATGGTCCAAATCAACCTAATCTTTGAATGAGCGATCTAGAGCCCTCCGAGCTTGATCCAACGGTTGATTGAGCTCTGATTGGGATGAAACCTTCATATCTTGATCAGAGTGCTTGATCAACCCTAACCCTAGCTCGGATTTCTTCAGATGGTCCCGGATGGCTCAGATCTAGCCGCTTTTGAATCGGACGGTCCGGATTAATCCGAAGTTTGATAACTCGATCTGGGTCCACTTCCGACTCAAGTTTGACCCAGTATGCCCTAGGTCCATGAACCTTTCATGCCTACAAAAATAGATCAAAAATTTAGTGGCTAAATAATCCAAATATGTGCAAATTTACAATTAAGTCCAAAATAAGAGGAAGTTCTAAAACCTAGGGTAAATTCACAATTAAGCAAGAAAAATATGGGTGAAACATGGATTTTAGCAATTAAAATAATCAACAAAATGGTATTTATCAACTCCCCCACACTTAAGCTTGAGCGTCTCGCGAAACTACTAAATAAGTATCTCCTAGATTTTCTTAAGCATAATTAGAAGCAAATGAAAAGAAATTACCTAGGGTCATCAATTCTCATAAATCTAAGCTCTATGGATTAGTATCTTGTCCTTAAATCAACAACTTAGCCTTTTCATCCATCATGAGTCATTGAGATGATTTTAAATCACTAGCCTTTCAAGGAAAATTTTGGTGGCTCTCTCCTTAAGTTCTAAGTTGATGATGAAAGTGGAGCTCACTCAAACACACATGCTTCTTGCACTACCATAGGCTTGCTTATTATCTAATCTCCACCATTATTCATGATTAGGATCAACATCTATAAAAACAAGTGAAAACATGGAAAATGGTAAGAAATTGAGTAAAAGTCAAGAAAATGGAAAAATGGATAAAGTGGGAGACTTGAATGCTCAAGGATGTTTCCAATGAACTCTGCCCTCTTGACAGTCCTCTAGTGCTATAAAAAGTGTGATGGAGTAAACTTTTGTCTTGGCCTTCAAAAATTCAATGAAAAGACCTTTTTAGTTCCTTTGTGCCAATTTTCCACCTTGCTTGCCAACTTTGCTTCCTTTTTTTTTTAAAAAAAAAGAGTTAGAATCTTATTTCAAGAAGGAAGAAAATCTATATTAGAAGGGGGGCCAAACCTGACCTTCTAATATAGAATTACAAGGAAAAAACAATTTGATTTACAACTTGGGACTTAAAAAAGAAAATTGGCTAGAAAAGTTTCCGTACAAGATTATATGATGAATACATTCACTGATAGTAAAGCTTCACTTTGAAAAAATTGACTGCCTTTTGAAGCCACATTACTTTAAAAACAATACGTATCATCGACGATCACCAGCAAGAGATGCCTCTAAATATATATCCATGTTCTGCACATAGTCTTTTGACAAGCAAAACCGTATTTGGGACCGGTTACTCCAGCATTGCATACCAGAAATAATTCAGCTCAGACCGGATTCTTTATGCATTTTATATTAGTATTCAGAAATGAAATTAGCATTCCTTCACCCAAACTCCATAGACAATATCTCCTCCAGCCTTTCTGTTATAACAACATGCTGTATGTAGAATTTTATAATAGCTATTTCAACAAACATATCAGATTTCAGAAATAATAACATCAATCTCCATTGGTTTCAGCTTGAGCATAGTTCCTATCGACAGAGCCATCTTTATACTGAGCAGTCTATATATCACAATTTATCACCACATATTGTTGCTGCGTATCAGAATGGAAGCAGGATTCATCAGAACATATATATACCAATATATAACAACACTAAAATCCTCCTAAAAACATAGACAAGTTTCAGTATGACCATCTCCTGCACATTTCATATACTCAACTCTATAGATCCATAGAATTCTGATTTAATATATCTTCAAAAAACATGATCAGCAACAACTGATACATTGAGAGAATCCAAACCAACCAAATTGATATGATTTCAATAAGTAACAACCAGAAAATCCACCAAAATGGACAATGTCAGTAAAACCAATCAGGACAAATTCAGAAAATCCATTATCATCCATTGGAAAATTCCAGCCGAAATATCAATTTAGCATAAAATCAATAAAGAGGAAAGCAATGTCTATTTGCTATTAACATATTTCAGACACTTAATTCGGGAAGTCCATAAAGTTCTGCTTTAATATTATCTTCAGAAAAGCATAATCGGCCAACAAAACTGATATATTAAAATAAATCCAAAACCATACTGATAAAAACATCTTTTAAGAGAAAACATCCTTTTGAAAAATCTCTGTTTATAACCATAATACGGCAGGTTTTCTGTAGAGAATGACACTAGAGGGCAGTTCATCAACTAATGAGTATTTTCCAGATTTCCATTTTTTGCTCCACTGATCTTCTAAAAAGAATGGATATAGATACAGGCAGAATCCACCATTTAAAGTTTATTCTGCTAACAGAGTTTGCGAACCATCTTAATATAAGGAAGACCTATCCTGTCTATCTTGCAAATGCCATATAGCTTCTTATCCATATCCTGCTTGAGTAACACTTTTTCCTGTTGCAACTTAAAAGCTAAATTGGCCAAATAATCCGCAGCCGCGTTTGCTTCTCTATATACATGAGAGTAAACCACTAAATATTTCTTCACCAAAGATCTGATTTTCAGAACAATCTTTCTATGTTCCCAGCAAATTGTTGAAGAATGAATTAACTGCAAAGCCACCAAGGAATCTGATTCTAACCAAATTGGAAGGAGACTGTTAGCAATACACAGTTCTAACCCAATTAAAATTGCATAAAGTTCAGCTTTAACATTTGAAAAAAATCCCAAAGTACCATGTTTCGCTATTATGAATTGCCCATCATGATCTCTAATTATAGCCCCAAATGAAGTCTCCCCCGGGTTTCCTTTCGAACATCCATCCGTATTTAACTTATAACCTCCAAATTTTGGCCGGAACCAGTGCACCAAAATAATGGAAGTTTTAGCTTTAATTCTGATATCCATTCCCCATGTTTTAGCAACCGAAGTAAAACCTTTCCAATGTTTATTTTTGATTGTGCCTGCAGCCTCTCCCAAACAACAATAATGGATTATCTTTCTTTTGATTTTCTGTGCCTCTTGCTTTGTTCCTTCATGTTTAGCTTCATTCCTAGCTAACCATAAAAACCAAACTATAAGGAACGACATCACTTCTTTAATATGACCTCCTTGCAACCATTGAGGTCCAATCCTCCATTCCTCCAAACATAAAAACCGATTAACACAAAACAAATTGGCAAAATAAGACCAAACTTCATTAGCAATTGGACCTTCAAAAAACAAATGATTCCAAGTTTCTACAGAGCTACAACACTGGCATTTAGAAGCTAAATTAATACCTCGATGTTGTAAAATAGTGTCAATTGGAAGTTTCTTCTTTATAAATCTCCATGCAAAAATAGAAACACTAGGCTTAAGTAGACCACTCCAAATTGCATGATAAATGGGAAACCTTTCATGTGTTTGCCGGATGCTATTCCATGCTAATTTTAAGGAAAAATTACCATCTAAAGCAGGTTTCCAAATAATTTGATCCATTATTAATTGACAAGGAGTATTTGTAACTATTTCAAGGTTAGCCGGGAGTATTTTGTTAACTTCATCCGTTCTCCAATGTGTGCCATCTATAAATTTCTCAACCCTTAATCCATTGTCAGCTATCAGTGTGCCATGTTTAAAAAGAGGGCCTTCATCTAACCACTTATCATACCAGAAATTTATCTTACCATTTCCAAGGATCCAACAAATATTTTGCTCCGCCAGATTGCGTACTTTGATGAGCCTACGCCAACAAGGAGAAACATTTTTCTTTAAAATCACCATAGCCGGATGTAAAGAACCGCAGTAAAAGTTAAAGATATATGCAACCCATAGAGTATTTTGTTCCCTGAATCTAAACCATAATTTAACCGCCATTGCAAGGCTAGTATCTGACAGCTTTCTTAATCCTAATCCTCCTTCTGTTTTATGTTTGCAAATCTCCGTCCAAGCCACCCAATGAGCTTTTTTATTAGTATCCGTAGAACCCCAAAAAAACTTAGCAAAAATCATTTCCAATCTATGAAGAATAGACAAAGGGGGTAGAATCACTTGTAACAAATATAGAGGCATAGAAGCTAGCACACTTTGAATTAGTAATAAACGTCCTCCATATGTCAACCGCGTCGAGTTCCATCCCATTAGCTTTTTCCTTATCCTTTCTAGAAGGGGTTGAAAGTAAACCGATTTTCAGTGTCCAATATAAAGAGGAATCCCCAAATATTTTATCGGCCATGATCCTTCCGGAAAACCTGTCTCAGCTAGAATTAAGCTCTTACGCTTATCCGATATCCTTTTAGATAAATAAATCAAACTCTTCATTGCATTTACCGCTTGTCCAGAAATTCTTTCATACATGTTCAGGAAGTTCTTTACCAATTTTATACAGTCAATGGAACCGTTCAAGAATATTATCACATCATCTGCATATGCAAGGTGTGAAATCTTCATATTACAACCTGTAAAGAAAGCCAATTTGGGATTATCATAGTAAAGCTTTTCTAAACCTCTTGATAAAAATTCAGAAGCTATTGTTGGTGCAGGAAACACCATATCGAACCTTGTTTTGATATTGGCAAAGGATTCAAAGTTAAGTATTGTGTGTGATCTAATGTTGTTACTCAAGTGTGCAGAGACAAAGCCCTAGTGAAGGACTGCTAGGCACCAGGCGAAGGACTGCCAGTATCCAAGCCCTAGCGAAGGACTGCTAGGCAACTGGCGAAGGACTGCCAGTATCCAAGCCCTAGCGAAGGACTGCTAGGCAACTGGCGAAGGACTGCCAGTATCCAAGCCCTAGCGAAGGACTGCTAGGCACTGGCGAAGGAATGCCAGAGTAAAAAGCCCTAGCAAAGGAATGCTAGGCACCGGGTGAAGGACAGCTCGGCATCCAAGACCTGGCAAAGGACCGTCAGGCAAAAGTCCAACCAGAGGAACGGTTGGCATCAGGTACACTCTCCCGAGAGGAGTAGGTGAGGACGCGTTCCCCGTCGAGGGAACAGTAGGCGTCGGTTCGACCTAGGGTTCCATTTTGGAGGCCCAAAGTCAGAACCAAGACAGCTAAGGCTGTATAATCTAATATTTTATTATTTTATTGTGTTTTGGACTAACCCTGGATGCAGGACCAAAGGAACGTGTGTCTGCAGCTTAGAAAGCCTCAAAGGAATGAGGCAACAGCTGACCAGGGCGCCCGGAGTGTCCTGGGCGCCCCCAAGGTGAACACAAAACACAAGAAAGCAAGCTGGGCTTCGACAGTACAACTCCCGGGCGCCCCCGTGCTCCTGGGCGCCCCCGCTGCTCCCGGGCGCCCCCTGCGCTGCGGGCGCCCCCAGTGACAGCCACCGAAGCAGCTCCCCTCGAAGCCAAGAAGATAGAAGTTTGACCCGGTCAATCCGGGCGCCCCGAGCGCTCCGGGCGCCCCGGTCAAAGCTGATCCCGAAATTGAAGAGATCAGAAGCGACCGAGACATTTCCGGATCAAATGCCACGTGGGGGGGGGCACCCCCAGGCCCTATATAAAGGGCCTTCGACCCCAAGCTTCAATAACGACTTCCAATCAACGCTTCTACGCTCTTCTGCTCTCGCGCTTCACCTCGGAATCCTTCCAACTTGAGCCGACGACGTCCCGCTGCTCCGAAAAAGTCGATCTACCCCGGACGTCGGTAAAAGAGCGATTTAAGTTTACTGTACTTAATTCTGTAATAATCTTTTGTAAAATATTTGCGTCTTATATAGAATTGCCCAAAGTAAACGGTCAACGACCGTGGGCCTTGGAGTAGGAGTCGACCTAGGCTCTGAACCAAGTAAAATCGACCGTGTCTCTGTGTTGTTATTTTTAATTTCCGCTGCGTACTTGCTCTAAATTTTCCGAAAAATGATTTCCGATATTCACCCCCCCCCCTCTATCGGTTTTCTCGATCCGACAGCTATAATGAACAGAAAAGGAGAAATAGGGTCCCCTTGCCGTAGCCCTCTCTTTGATTGAAAGAAACCTGCCATCTGACCATTGATACAAATAGAAAACCAAGCTACAGAAATACATCTTTCAATCATATCTATAAATTCTTTTGAAAAGCCAAAAGCTGCCATAATTCTGAATAGAAAGCTCCACTGAATTCTATCAAAAGCTTTAGCCATATCCAGTTTCATTATCACATTACCTCCTCTAACATGATGATTTAATTTGCATACCAATTCTTGTGCCAATAGTATATTATCTGATATCAATCTGCCCTCTACAAAGCCACTTTGTGTTGGAGAAATTATCTTATTCAAAGGATGCCGCAATCTATTTGCCAACAATTTGGATATAATTTTATAAGAGACATTACACAAACTAATAGGTCTAAATTCTTGCCAAGTTTGTGCATTCTCAACTTTTGGTATTAAAGTAATAGTCGTTGCATTCATACCTTTTGGCAATCTTCCTCCCTTAAAAAAAGCCAACACTGCCTGAAAAACATCATCTTGAATAATATCCCAGCAAGACTTATAAAATGTTGCAGAAAAACCATCTGGTCCAGCCACACCTTCTTGGTTCATCTCCCATACAACCTATTTTATTTCCTCTTTAGAAGGTAGGGTTATCAAAGCTTTATTATCTGCAGAACTAACCAATTCTGGTATACAATTAAGATCTGTCGTTTGATCATTAAAGGAATTACCTGTCAATAAATGTTCAAAAAATTTAACACCCGACTCTCTGATCGATTCTGAACTTTCCAAACATTTTCCATCATCCCATATCCGAAATATTCTGTTGGCCTTCCTTTTTTATTGCACCATATTATGAAAAAATTTAGTGTTCTTGTCACCTTCCCCCATCCATTTTACAGCAGCTCTTTGCTTCCAGAAGTCCTCCTCCATTTGTAAAGTTTTAAAAAGGTGAGCTTGATATTGATTTTTGTTAGCTCGATTTATCTCTGAAGGCTCAATATCAAAAAGTTTTTCTGCCTCTTTATATTTCTCTTCTGCTCTTTGTATATTGTCATGTATATTCCCAAAGACCTCCTTATTCCACCATTTCAGATGATTTTTCAATCTTTTTAGCTTAATTTGCAGATTTAGCATTCCACAACAAGTGCTCGGTAAATTCCAATTTAGCTTAACAGTTTGCAAAAATCCATGATGTCTTAACCACATATTTTGAAATCTGAATGAAGATATCACTTTTTCAACAGGTGGGAAGGAAATGTGCAGGGGACAATGATCTGAAGCTGCTCTACTCAAATGTTCAACTCTGACTGAGATTCCATTACTTTGCCTAGAATTAGAAATCAGAATTCTATCCAACCTCTTCCATATTCTATTATTAGTCCAAGTGAAACGATCACCTACAAAACCTGCATCGATCAACCCTGTTATCATCATAAAGTTATTGAAGTCTTCTATAGCACTTACCCCTGTTAAGAGGCCGGTTGAGATTTCCAACTCATTAGCAATTACATTAAAATCACCACCTACCAACCAAGGCTCCTCATTTGAAGGTCTGATAATTTCCAACTGCTCCCATAAGTCATATCTGTCCACTCTAGAACACTTGGCATAAACTATTGTAACCAATATTTCTAAATGAAGCATTGTATATTGCAACTTTAAATGAAAAAACTGATCATGATCTTTCAAAATTGTACATACAATATTTGAATCATGAAAGAACCATATTTTCCCTGAACAATTAGAAAAAGCCAAAGAAAAACCAAGTCTTCGTGTAATATCATCATTAAGAACTATCATTGGTTCTAAGATACCCATAAAATTTAGATGATAATGCTTCTTTAAATATGACAGTCTCCTAACCGAAGGAAGATTCCTTATTCCCCTAATATTCCATATAAGACCTGACATTATAATAAAGAGGGATTAAAAGGTCTTTTGAACTTGGGACTTACTTCTGGTAGGCAAATCAGGAGGAGCTTTAATTCTTTTATTTAAAGGAATTTTTAGAGAAGAAGGAAAAGATGAAGATCTTTGAAGCTGTCGCATTTCCTCCTGATCTACTACCTCTTCTTCCATAATAGATTTTGCAACCTCCACTTCCATTAAGTCATATAAATTGTCTTCCAAAAGTTCTTCATCTTGAGCAGCTAATTCCAGATCTTCCACAGTGTGTATTCCAGAAGCTACATTTTCTACATCAAAACTAACCTTATGAAGAATCTTTGGTCCTGATAAATTAGAGAATTCCACCTCAACTGATGTGCTTTTCCTTGAAATTAATCCTTCAGAGGAAGGATTATCAACTGAATTTTGAGCCACCGGTACAATCTGCACAGTTTCCTCCTGAACAGAATTCTGCACAACCTTTTCCTCATCCATATTTCCTTTAAGTTCTGGAAGCTCATCTAGTTTCTCTTTTCCTTCCTCGTCCATAGAAGCCAGAGTTTGATACATGTTGTCATTAGCAATTTGAGCACTTATTTTTTCTTTTTGTATCTAGGCATGCTTTCCATATTTTTGCTTCTCTCCTTTTCTTGCAAGAGTTACCGTATCATTAGTCTCCTTTCTCATCTCATTCCCCAACTTTACCTCTTCATCTATAACAACCATATCATTCTTTTTTTTGATAGGTAGAGATTTATTTCCATTAACAAAACATTCTTCAACCGAATGTCCTAAGTGAAAACAGGAAGTGCAATATTTAGGGCATTTTCAAATAAAACTTTCTGCAATTTCATTTCTTCTCCAATTCCAATCCAGAATTCATTTACTCTAGGCTTGAGCAAGTCGATTTCAACACATATTCTCGCCATATATAGCCTTGAACCATCAACAGTAGCTTCATCTATTTTAATTGGTTTTCCAACAATTCTAGCGGCAGAAAATATGCTCTTCTTGTTAAACATGTGTATAGGAAAGTCGGGAAGTTGAATCCATACCGGGGCTATCGAAGATTCCACATCATAAGAAAAGTTAGGTGACCATTTGAAAATTCGAAGAGGAACACCACCAATGTACCAAACTCCTCGAGCCCATATTCTTGCCATATCTGCATTGGATGTCAGATGTAGAAAAATATGTCCCGAGCGCAGCACTCGGATGTTGTAAGGGCTAGATAGCCCTAGATTTTGAAAAGCCAGCGTGATAACTGAGAAGATTGGACGTCTGCCCGAAAATTTTCCAATTAGAGAATACCGATAAGGATCAACCATAGATAAAACCTCTTCCATCGTGTAGAAAATCCCAGGCTTATCATTATAGATCATCATCTCTTTGAAATCATCTCCGATTTCATCGAATGTCTTCTTAGATGTTCTTGGTGAAGATGGTCTCAGCGCCGTAGCGTAGGAGATTGAAGCCTCAGTCTTTGTTCCTTTAGGATTCTGCAGGCTTTCGGAGTGAAATCCTGCATTTGGAAGTGGAGGAAAGGCTGATGGATCCGGCGTCAGCTGTTTACTGACACCGGTGACCATCGCCGCAGCGGAGAACGCGCGTGAGAAAAATCGCCTTCGAAATCGCCCTGTTCACTCTCACCAGTTCGGTTCAGCTGCTCTTCTGCCAACTTTGCTTCCTTCATTCTTCTTTTCTAATTTTTTTTCTCTTTTCCTTTCTCTCTAGTAAAGTTGGGATAGTAGTGATGCAAGGCTTGAGTTTGGTTGATATTACCTTCACTGATCTCATGGAGCCAAAATTCCAATTTTTGTACCAACTTTGTGTCTCTCTTTTTTTTTCTTCTTCAAACTGTTTTCCCCTTTTTTTCTCTTTTTTTTCTGAATTCTTCTAGTATGGCACATTCGGGTCAGATTCTTTCATTAAAGAACTTGAGACATCAAACAACAATTGAGGAATTAGACTCTCCACATGTGTTCTTCACTAATCAACTATTGCAACTCCCTCTTGATACATTCCCTTCTCTAGTTGACACACTTCTTTAACTTTTCTTATTTCTTCTGTTTCAAGTTCAGCATCCACGGTGGCAGCTTTTCAAGTCGCTGATTTCTCCAACAATTAACATCAAGAGTACTTGCATCAAATGATAGTGGAGAATTTGAATTGTCCACTTGAAAATGGCTAAGTAGGTGAGTTGATCACTGCCATTTTTTTTTCATTGATCTCATCCATTTGCCTTTACTTGAAATCTGCTCACCAAGAAGTTAACTTCAGGGAAAACATCCTGCAAATTTCTGTTAATAATTCAGTAGTGCATTGCAAAAAGAAAAACCGAATTCAGTTTTGACTTGATACAAAACTTGTGACTAAACTGCTTGTATGAAAATTTCTGCACTTAAACTCAGATTTGTTCCAGCTGCAATTCAGCTCCCATTCTCAACCTTTCAGCCTTCAATTCAGACTTTAACATGATGTTCCCGATCTACATTTCTGTTTGATACAATCTGATACAGATTTCAACTGCAATCAGCTGCAAATTTAGCATCCTTGCAAGTGGAGTTCTTGTGGGCACAGATTTTTCTGCATTGATCTCATATTTTCTGATTTAGGCTCAAATTCTGCACAGATTCTCTACCTTGATCAGATCTGGTCAGCTTACAATTCAGAATCACAAATCTGGCATCAAATGATATTGGATAATGCTCTTCTTCCTTGGGAGTTTACTGATCCACATCCATTTCCTACCCACAATAGCAGATTTTTTTTTTCTTTTTGGCACAACTTCTTTTCTCTACTTTTTTTTTTCTGTGCCATTTGTTTCCATTTCAAATTTTTAACCGAATTCAACTTGAGGTTCAACTTCCTTGGATCTTCAAATGATGATCAAGAATCTTCAATTGTTTTCAATCTTTGACCACTTCTTCTTACTAATTTTTGACTTCAACTCACTCAAACTCATTCTTGGCACCCTAAAAAATTTTTTTTCGACATGAAGTGCATCCTTGATACCAAATCTTTCCAAAACACTAGTCACTCTCCCACACTTAAATCTTTGTCCGTCTCGGGCAAAATAGCATTAAGAAACACCCCAAGCAAACAAATCCATAGAAAAATGGCGTTAAGAGTAGGAATAAGTAAAGAAAAATGGAATGAACATGACTTTTGCCAAAAATTGATGTGGAAAGAGAAACAAATGGATTAGCCTCTATAGATGTGATCCAATCATTGAAATATGGTTTTGAAAGAACCTAAGCAAGTTCTAGAGTGCAATAACATATGTGGGTCACAAATATAAGGCTAATTCTCACTCGGTAAAAATAATTCATCTCAAATCCTCAATCAAGAATCTAAAGAAAAGTAGTACTCAAGCATCCAAGATTTCATCCATGAACTCAAACCCTAAGTTTTAACAACCAAATTTAATTTATTTTCAAAAGACTCTAACATGCTATAGAGATAACCTAGAGGGATACATTTATTCCTAGTCATGCAAGGAAAAGTGACAAAAGAAATAACAAGGTATTTACAATGACTCCTAGTCATTCTACTCTACTCATGCATTTATTAGCAATGACTCAATTTAAAGGAAAATTCTAGAAGTCATAAAAGCGAAGGAAAATACAAGAAGGAACAAACTCCCTTTTATTTCTGGTGGACGAAGTCTATCAAGCAGTAGCCTCCATCGTGGTAGTAGAGGAACATGGGTGGATGAGAGAACTCGGACTCCCCCACACTTGAACTTTACAAAAATTTGCTCCGGTGGCCGCAGGCGATTCAGGTACAAGACCCATGTAAGAGGTGGAGTGCTTTGAATTAGAGTAAAATCAACTCCTCCTTCTTGATGCCTTTTGAAAGATTTTCCAGGAGGCTGGAGTCTGTTCAGATGGAGCACCCACTCCTGAAGTCTTCTAGACCCTGCAAAACAATGTAATACCTCTTTCAAGTGTTCAGGGTCAGAAAGAAATGATATAAATTCAGTCTCTGCATGAAATGTATCTAAAATTGCATCACATCCAATTAAATCAATTCTTGGTGCCTCAATAAATTTTTCACAGTTATTTCCTACAAAATTTGCATCCAGATACTCATCACAAATAAAGAAATCAATTTTTGGCACTTCAATAGAAATATCACAATTATTTTCCATCAAGGATATATCAAGCAATATGTCACAGCCAATAAAATCAATCTCAGATACCTCCATAAGTTTTTCACATTCAACCTCAGCATAAGATATAGCAAGAGATTCATCACAATAAATAACATCAATTTCAGGCACTTCTAAAAAAATTTTACAATCCATATCCACAAAAGATGTATCAAGAGATTCATCATAACAAACAACATCAATTATAGGCGCCTCTAAAATTTATTCGCAACCCCTATCTACAAGAGATGTATCAAGTAATGCATTATGACCAATGAAATCAATTTGTGGTACCTCTATTGGATTTGCACAAACAATTTCTATACAAGGTATATCAATAAATTCATCATAACCAATAAAGTCAGCACTAGGTACCTCGCTGAATTTTTCTGAACAAAGAGGAGAAATACTTACCTGAGCGTGCTGAAGAATACCTGGAGGTTCTACAAGAGTAGATGTATCCATGGCCTCCTCCTGGTCAAGTATGTTGGTGCAATCTTGGTTAGGTCAGGGTTGACCTAGTTTGACTAAGCTTGGGTGAGCTTAGGTCTGATAAGCTTGGTAAGCTTATGATATGGGCGAATGTTTCGATGTTTGATAATGATGTTTGAATGTCATATAATGTTTGAATATCGTATGATGTCAAGTGGGTCAAGGTTGACTAGAGGCTTGACTGGGAAAAGACCTAGTGGGACTAGGCACACCTAGTGGGACTAGGTGAAGTCTAGGTAGATCGGGGACATCATACGCTGGCATGGGAAAAGACCTAGTGGGACTAGGCACACCTAGTGGGACTAGGTGAAGTCCAGGTAGATCGGGGAGATCGTACGCTGGCATGAGAAAAGACCTAGTGGGACTAGGCACACCTAGTGGGACTAGGTGAAGTCCAGGTAGATCGGGGAGATCGTACACTGGCATGGGAAGACACCTAGTGGGACTAGGTGAAGTCCAGATGGATCGGGGAGATCGCATGCTGGCAAGGTGGAAGTCTACCGAGAGACTAGACCTAACTCGAGGGTTAGGCAAATCTGGTTGGGAACCAGGGTAAGTCCAAGCTGGGAGCTAGGCAGGAGAAATCCAAGTTGGTAAACGGGTTTGACCGGAAACTTGGTAGGGGATCCTAGACTTGTGGAAACAAGTTAGGTTGGACTCAATCGATTGGGTAATCGATTGGGTGAATCGATCAGCTGATCGATTAGGGTAGTTTGTGGCTAGTCCAGAAGGTGGTTGAATCGATTGAGTAATCGATTCAGACCTTCCTTAATCGATTGGTCAATCGATTATGGTGTCTCTTGATCGATTGGGATAATCGATCACTGGGATTTGCGCGAGAAGACAGTGAGGCTCTGAATCGATTGGGTAATCAATTCAGGCCACCCGTAATCGATTGGCTAATCGATTACGGTTCGAAAACTAGCCGTTGAACGGCTAAATCCTACGTGGTAATCGATTGGGTAATCGATTCAGAAACCCTAGGCGTCGGGTATAAGGTCTTTTGCGCAGGTTTTTGGCCGCAGCTCTTCTCCTCTTATTCTCCAACATTATTGCCATTTCAAGGGAAGCCTTGGAGGACATTGCTGCTGCATTTCCAAGGTTCTAGAGGCAATCACAAGCTTGAAGATAGCAAGGAAAGCAAAGAGAGTTTATTCATTGTAAATCTTGTAAGATTACTTTTTGTATTTGCTTAGATCCTTGTTGTATCTTGTTGTAAGCTTGTAAGAGGTTTCTCCACCTCAAGAAGGAGACTTTCATAGTGCATGAGAGTGTGAGGAGAGTGGATCCTTGGATTAGTCACTCGACCGGGGTCGATACCAAGTAAATCCTTGTGTTAGCGTTTGCTCGAGTCTTCCGCCGCGACAAATCATCACGAAGCAAATCGGAGCTAATCACCCCCCCTCTAGCTCACCAATCGGTCCCAACAAAGTACATGCTCCTCTTCAGCCTCAAGCTCTGGTGGACACTCAACTAAAGCAGGTGATCCTTGGGTTCTTGCTTCCACCATGCAAGTCCCTACACTTTCTGGTTCATCCTCTGAATCTTGTGGTGGTCCCTGGGGCTTAGTGCAATCCCCTACACCTATGGAATCATCTCCTATGCATGCTTCTCCTGTAATATCTGCAACAACAACATTAGAAAAATTAGGACCATCAATAATACTATCATCACAAAATAAAAGTCTAGAATGGTCCTGTGGAGCTTCTGTTTCTTCTTCTGGAGCTGAAAAATTTGAAAATGAATTTTGAATAGGAATCTCCGGAGGGATGTATGCTGTAGGTGCCCTGCTTTTAATGATTTCTTCTTCTTCTTCTACCAAAATTTTAAGATCACTTGAAGAAGGACTTGGCCATGCGCTAGGGTCACCTTGAACTGATATAAAATCAACTCCGGGGCTCTCAGAATTACAAGCAACTTGAGAAGATAATTGTTCTTATCTTTGGGCTTTTATCTGATTCAAATCACTAGCCAATTGTTCCATCTGCCTTCCGAGGTTTTGAAGTCTTTGTTGCACAATTTCCCCAAACCTTTGTTGTTGTACCTCAAGCTCTTGTTGGTCTTGAAAAGTAACATAAGGCTGCTGAAGACCAAGAGTAGGTTGTGCATTCTGAAATGGAGACTGTGGGGGCTGATCAAATGGTTGAATAGGCTGATTAAACTGCTGAAAATTTGGTTCACAAGTTGGTGGAGATTGCTGAAAATTGTAGCCCTGGAATTCTTGGATCTGAGGTTGATATTGTGGTGGTGAACACTGAAGTTGAGTGGGCTGGAAATTCTGGTTTTGAAACTGAAAACTTGGCTCGTATGGTTGTGAATATTGAAGAGGTTGTTGAAAATTCTATATAGGTTGCAATTCTTGCTGCCATGGCTGAGGTTGAGGCTGAAATTGGTTATTTCCCTGCTGAAAACTTACAAAAGGCTGCTGAAAATTTTGGTTTGGTTGAACTTGATGGAAGGGTGGTTGCTGAAAATTCTAATTATCTAAACACCCTTGCTGAATTCCTTGAAAAGGCAATGGATCTTGTTGATAAGGTTGCTGAAAGATGGGCTGAAATTGCTGGAATTGGGGCTGAAAACCTTGGAATTGTGGCTGCCCATTTTGATTTTGTGGCTGGAAATTTGGTTGATTTTGCTGAAAATTTTGGAAAGGCTAAAAAAATTGATTTGTTGACTGAAATTGATCATTTTGCGGTTAAAATTGTTGTAGTGGCTGATTAAAAGGTTGGTTCTGCTGAAACTGTGGACACAGCTGCTGGTAAGTAGATGAGAACATTTGGAACTGGCAGTCCTGTCACAAAACAACCAAGAAAAATGGCAGCAACCGTATACAAAAGATAAAGCACAAGAAAATAGAATCAAATGATATGCCCCTGAGCACACAAGCAAAAATCAAACAAATCAACTAGTTGCTTCCCCGGCAACGGCGCCAAAAATTTGACGGACCCGAAATACTAGGTTAAAGTTGTCACGAATGTGGGTCCATCAGAATTTAGAATATTTGTAAAAAGCTGGAAACCCTTTTTGCAATCAAAATATGAAAACGTAGTAAAGGGGCCACAGGTCGTATTTTTCCTGGGGACTAGTTGAGATTTTGTTCGATTCGTGCTTGTTTTTATGTGTCGTTTGTGAATTTAAGTTTCGAATGTGATTTGGGTTTGGAATGCTATTGGAAATGAAAAGGAAATCACTTCACTGAATGAACTAAACAAGTGTGTTGCAATTAATAACTCAACCCATGAAAAGCTAACTTAACCAAGGCAACTTAACTAACTTTGGGAAACAAATCTGAATTAGATGGCAGCCCAAATACTAAGCGAGTGAATTAGAACAAGGCTGAAATTTTTGATTAAAGCTAATGCCAAACACTTAAAGCCCAATTGTAGAGTTGAAACTTGCTATTAATGCCGAAATGGAAGTTGGAATTCAAACTCAAGCCATGCATGAAACGAACTATCTCCTAGCTCACTACTCACTCAGAATTACACTTAAATTGGCACCTATCACTGCCCAAAACACTTCTTGATACAAAATGGAAAAAATCGAGACAGACTTGATACAAAGGAAAGAACTCATGTGCCAAAAGCTTAAATAAACTGCAGGGATTTAAACTGATACAAAGCAAATGCAGAAACTGATCAAATTCAGCTTAGAAATGTAAGCTAACAATGGACTGATATGCAGGTCTGAAAGAAGAAATGCAGTAGCAAAATTCAAATCAATGCAGAAACGTACAGGGCAGAACAGATTTCAGAAATGCATTAAAGTTAATTTGCAGGGCAAACACGCAAGGCAATCTAAGTTTGAGTGTATAACCTAGTGTCAAACAAGATGTATAAGATCTAAATTTACTGATGCAAACATAAGAAAGCTTCAACTAAAATCTTGCAAAACTGGTACTGAAGTTGACCTACAGGGATGGATTCTATGCAATGGCTGAATAGAGTTTCAGAATTCTAAATTTATTTCTATGCTCAACTAAGCTCACTTGATACATTTTCAGAAACAAGAAGCTAGGGATTGCAGAAATTAAATCTGAATGGCCAAAATTTGAAGCTGAAATGCAGAAAACAAGATTGAAATGCAGCATGTGCAGGAATTTCAAGAACACCAAACTGAACAAAATTCAGAGATGAAACTAAAAGCGAAACAACTTAACTCAACTAAATTGACACACTAAATGAGAAATAAACTAAAGAGTTTAGAACTAAGTGAATTTGCAGCAGAGAAAACTGATACGCAGCTACAAATTGAGACGCAAGCTGAACAAGAAGGAAATTGAAATTAAAAGCAATTATCCACTAAACAAGTTCCTAAACTACTTAACTTGAAGATTGAACCCTAATTTAAGCTGGAACAATGCATTAAACGAAGTTAACGAATCTGAAACAAAAACAGAAACGAAACTAAAGCAGTAATGGAAATTACAGCTACAAACGAAATTTAACTAAAACTAAGCCTCAATCTCTCATCTCAGCTCAAGGAATCCTTGCTGTCACTCAAGGAGGAGCCTCGAATTGAGAAAGAATCGATCCATACAAAAAAACTAGTCAGCTGATACAAAATTCAGAAACGAAATGGCAGAAATGAAATCTACTGCTAATAACTGAAAGTTCGCTAATTAAACTAAACCCCAATCCTTATCCTTGCTGTCACTCAAGGATGAGCATCGAATTGAGGTGGTTGCGCCTCAAATTGAAGAAAAACTGAAGAAAATGACGAAGAACGAAGACGATGAATAGTTGCGGTGAAGACGCGACAACGCTGAAGGCTGGGAAAATTTCCTTAAGTACATAAGAATGGACGACCCAGATTGATCGAAGGAGATCCAATGGTTGATCTTGCTCTGATTTAATCCAAACTTTGATGATGAAGATCTGGAGTCAGGATCTGCCTCGTGGTAGCTCGGATCCTCCAGATTTGCAACGGATGGTCCAGATCAACCTAATCTTTGAATGGGCGATCTAGAGCCCTCCGAGCTTGATCCAACGGTTGATTGAGCTCTGATTGGGATGAAACCTTCAGATCTTGATCAGAGTGCTTGATCAACCCTAACCCTAGCTCGGATTGCTTCAGATGGTCCCGGATGGCTCAGATCTAGCCGCTTTTGAATCGGACGGTCCGGATTAATCCGAAGTTTGATAACTCGATCTGGGTCCACTTCCGACTCAAGTTTGACCCAGTATGCCCTAGGTCCATGAACCTTTCATGCCTACAAAAATAGATCAAAACTTTAGTGGCCAAATAATTCGAATATGTGCAAATTTGCAATTAAGTCCAAAATAAGAGGAAGTTCTATAACCTAGTGTAAATTCACAATTATGCAAGAAAAATATGGGTCAAACATGGATTTTAGTAATTAAAATAATCAACAAAATGGTACTTATCAATGAGTCAGGAAGTGGCTGGATCGGTCTGTGGTCCGATCAGGGAGTTGGCACTAACTCCTGGTTGTGGATCGGCCTGGTGACCGATCCAGGGTGTCTGACCATTCTGTCGAACGATCAGGAAGAGAAAAGAATGTATCTGTTTGGCTTCTGATCATTCTGGTGAACAATCAGGGAGAGAATCAATAGGTTGCCTGGAGAACCCTGATCAGTCAAGGTGACCGATCAAGGTTCTCCTGGACATATCAGGATGGGTCCTGATTGGTCCAGAGGTGGCATGATCGGTCACTGTGACCGAACAGGGCACAACCTGATCGGTCAGGTGACCGATCAGGTCAGGAGCTTGCAGGGAGTTGGTGGAAATTCCAGCAAGCTGTGGATCGGTCACAGTGACCAATCCACAATCCCTGATCGGTCAGTGTGACCGATCACGGAGTCATTGGATCGATCAGGAGGTGACCTGATCGATCAGGGTCTTCACTGATCGGTCGGGTGACCGATCAGTGTCTGATAACTTTAATTTGAATTGTTGTCAGACGTCTGATTTTATTCTGGATTCTTTTCGATACCTACTGATTCCTTTTGGTATGCTTTGCTAATCATCTGATGAGTGTGCAGGTGAGACAAGGATGACTCAAACCAAGAAGGAGGGTCAAGTGGTGACTTTCGCTTCGGTCAAGTTTGTCTGTTTTCACTTCGCAGGTTTCAACGGCTTCTGGCGCTGGCTAGCAATTGTCTGGTGAAGTTGGCGACTGACCTGAGGCTCAGCTGAAGTGGTTTCAGTGGACTGAGCCCAGTAGAGGTCAGTGGGTCAGTGATGATGGAGCTGATCAGAGGTTGCAGACGTGCCGGATGAGCAGACGCTTAAGAAGAAGTTGGGAAGCAGAGGAGCGAAAGGAGAACAGAAAGAAAACTAGAGAAGGGTTTTGCTGGGTTGTTTGAGCTCTCTGTATCTTCTTGCTTGAGTGCTTCTGTTACATCCTTATGAGCTTTCCTTCTTGTTGTCTCGTGCACTTAACTATTATCCTACTGAGACACTTGTGGAGAGGTTACTCCACCGAGAAGGAGAAGATTTATATCCGGAGTTCTGGGGCTTGATCTGCCGACGATCATGGGATCACCCACCTCACGGGCAGGCCAAGGAATAGGGGCAATTTATCCCCGAATATTGTACATCCTTGAGTTAGCGTTGGGTTGCTTCCTTTTCTGTTGGTGTTTTTGTTTCTGTGTATTTGTCTTCCGCTGCTAACCTAGTCGCTGAAACAAGAAAAGAGCTGAATCATTTGAGTGTCTGGCTATTCACACCCCCCTCTCTAGCCATCCAAGGTCCAATAAGTGGTATCAGAGCCTGGGGCTCTTTCAAATGGGCTAACACCCGAGAGCAGACAATGATGGCTATGAGGGAAGGCTTCAGCACCAACCGACCTCCATTCTTCGACGGAGCCGATTTCCAATATTGGAGATCACGAATGGAGTATTACCTCAAGACGGATATCAACATGTGGTTCTCTGTCAAGGAGGATTTCTCTCCTCCAAAGGATGCAGAGGGAAAAGTGTTAGTGTTCTCAAGGTGGTCGGCAGAACAAATCCGGAAGAGGGAAGCTGATGTAAAGGTTGTGGTCACCCTGCAGTGTGGGATGACCAAGGAGCAACTAATCAAAGTTGGCCCCTTCACCACTGCCAAGGACCTCTGGAGCAACCTCATTGAGCTCCGTGAAGGAACTCAAGATACCCGGAGAGCCAAGAAAAATCTCCTTCTCAGCCAACTCCAGAATCTCTCCATGGAAGAAAATGAAACGGTAAGTATGCTTCATGGTCGGTTCAAGGAGATCTTCAATGGTCTGCATTCCATTGATGAGAAGGTCGAGAATAGCGACCTTGTAAGGTATGCCCTCAAATCCTCATCTAGGAATACCTTGTGGTCATCCATGGTGGATGCTTACAAGGTTTCCAAGGATCTTTCAATTGTTAAATTAGAGGATTTATTTTGTGATATGGAACTACATGAGATTGCTAACCAAAGCCCAAAGGAAAAGGGTGTGGCTTTTTAGGCAGGGGACAGAAGGAAGAAGAAGGAAATGAAGTAGGAAAAGGAGGAGGAGAAGAGCTTCTGTCACATGGCCTTCATGACAATAGAGGATTCAAATGAAGAAAGGAGTGATAACGAATCAAGTGACTCTTCAACCGCGGCTTCATCATCTTCGGATGATGAAGAGGTAATCTCTCTCGAATTAGATAAATGCTATAGAACCATTGCATTCTTAACTGATTTGTTGAAGAAATCTAAGGTCAAAGTAAAGGCTTTAAAATTAAAGTAGAACAATTGAAAACACCTAAGGATCATGATATTGATGACTTGCATGTTAAGATTCTTGAGGATGAAAATAAGGACTTGATGAGCGAAGTTGAAAACCTCATGAATATGCTTGAGAAATTTTCTAGTAGCTCTAAAACGTTTGACATGATTCTAAATTCTCAAAAAGCGGTTTACAACAAGGTTGGTTTAGGTTACCAACCTAAAGAACCAAGCTTCATGTCATTAATGTCTAGAACCCATTTTAGATCACCAAATACTTCTAGGGTTCAAAAGGTTAGAAAGAAAATGACTAAGGCATGGGTGCCCAAGACCTTCATTGTAGATGCATTAGGTCCCAAAATTTGGGTACTTAAAACCTCTATATTTCAAATTGTATAGCTTTTGTTGAGGGGAAGCATCTATCAACATGGGTTGTTGATAATTGGTGCTCCAAACACATGGTCGTTCCTAGTTAGGGATGTGCTTACCATTTCCTTCATTTAATGGATAATTACTACCTATGAGGAATGGTTCTTTTCCATCTCGAATTTAGATGATTGGAGTTAAATGGAAATCATAAACTCCATACCCAATATAGATACATGGAAAATTTTTCCCATTTACTCTATTTATTGGTGTCACTGGAAAATTTTCTCATTTGTATTTTGTATACATTTGGGACTATGATTTATCAACAATACTCAAATCTAATTAGGTCTATGGTTAAGAAAAATGAACTTGATGCAAACTTGGGTTTATGAATTATCCAATTTATCCAATCTTGATGAATTATCAAATAGAATTGAGAGTTAGGTCTATGGTTAAGACAAACTTAGATCTATGGATTATCAAATTTGGTTGAAGCAAACATGTTATAAACATACTTGTAGCATAATTGATCATTCATTGTAATTGATACAAACCTGTTTTTTGGTATTTTATAAATCCATAGGAATTCTTGATTCTTGATGGGGAATAAAGCTTAGTTAAGGAATACAAATCATGTTGTTTATGTTATTAAGGGATTTCTTGAATTGTCAATTGTCAATGCAGTCTGATATCCGTGTTTCAGAACTCATCTGAGATCTGATCGGTCCACAGACCGATCAGTGTAACGACCCGCCTTCTGGTGCTAAGCTTTAAGGTGGATCGCTACTAACTAACTGACTAATTACTGATTTCTGGTAATGCTAAACCAACTGGAAGAATTTAAAATTTCTTATTTCGCTATTTACCGAACTAACAATTCATAATCATATTTAAAGTACTAACCAGCCAAAATAAAACAAAAACTTTAATTTTATTAGCTTAGCCAGGATTCAATCTCCCAACCTCTACATTGCATGACTAAAGCACTAACCAGCGGCTCTACACCACTTTTGTTTTACATAGCACCAGTCGACTGATATATATGCCAGTCAACTGGTCGGGCCAAGGAATGTTTCTGTGCCCAACACTAGTCGACTGGTGTTTTCCCAATCGACTGGTAGTTCTGAAAACCCAGATTTCAGAGTTTCAGAATGTGCCAAAGTCGACCTACTCCGTACCAAATGCTCCATAAGTTCATATCTAAGCTTCCTAACATGTCTACAATGATTCTAGGGCATTTGATACATGTTTTTGGAGGGTTTCTAGCAGGAATAGCAACTTAGAAATCATAAAAGCGACATGTAGAAGCATAAACATGAATGTGCCAAGTTTGTATCAACTTCTTATTGTAACTATTCATTTCCCATATCTAAAAGCATCCTTAGCTACTACATGTCATTCTATATGGTGCATTAATCTTAGAACAAGCATATCCTAAGAATTTAGCATGTAGATCAGAAGTATCAAGTTCCTACTCCCAAAGCTTAAGCATGGATCTAAATTACAATGTCACAAGTATTAACCCATGACTTTCAACATTCACCAACCAAACATTAAAACCTGTAAATAAACTACCTTAAGTATGCTAGGCACCACAAATAATCAGTCCAATCAAGTTCATACATAGTTCACGTAACTTATTGCGGAACAACTAAAAGAAGCATAATAAAGACTATTTCTATGCTTTGCAAGATCCGAAGACTTTTATTCCAACTCCATCGCCACACACTTTGCATCAAGCCCGCCGCCTCCGCTACTAGTGCTTTCCATTACCTGTATCTGCAGTATAAGGAAATGCAAACTAATAAGCATAAAGCTTAGTAAGTACCATCTAGCCTCACAAAACTATAAAATCTCAGGTTATGCTTTTCAAAACATGTCATACCAATACACGCTCGTGTTCATAAATAATCATGCTATGCTCATGCTAAAATACATGTAATGAAATGTCATGGCATATAACTGGCACCTGGCCTATGCTGAACTGAAGCTGAAAACTAAGCTATAGCATGGCATACATATCTGAACTCGAACTGAAACTAACTAACATAAAACCAACTATTAAATTCACCACATGCTAAAAATGAATTTCTTGAAACTATATACATATAGTAGGTGAAAATAATAATCAACTGCTGTGGGCCCGGCAATGTACCAGCTGTGCGCGTATCCCTAATAAATCCGAGGTAGCAAATCCCGAATCCATTTGGGTTCTACTAGGTTATCTGAACCTAGGGGCAACTAAGGAGCTCATCCCATACAAGGTTATCTGAACCTAGGGGCAACTTGGAGCCTATCCCTGGACCGAAGTCCGGTACAATGCCAACTGAAAATAAAATAGTTCTTTTATACTTTTCTTTTTTTTTCTTCTAATTCTTGCTTTTATTAGGTTATCTAAACCTAGGGCAACTAGGAGCCCATCCCGTTGGACCTTGGTCCCAATCATAAACTGAAGCAAAAATTTCTATTCTTTAATGCTTTCTATAGCATTAACTGAACTGAAATATTTAACAAACACCTAACGTGCTCCTTGACCCAAACTGAAGGGTAATACAACGTGTTTGTTCATAATTTATGATTTCTAATCGTAGAACATATATATAAGGAAATGAAGCTTACGAAAAATCAACCAAAACTACTTATACTGCAGGTAAGGGGTACTTACATCCTGCGCTAGGTTTTCTTACGAATATAATATGAAATCTCCGAGGGAACGTCGAACTTCGACGTTCTTCTTGCTCCTTGGCGTTCTCCTCGCGTCTACGAGAATTCTCGTAGAGAATAGTGCCTCTTGGGACCTTCCCTTCGCTTTCCCCTTGTCTTGGGCGGCAAGAGAAGAGGAGGAGAGGAAGAAGCGCAAGAGAGGAAGAGAGAAGAGAGACTCGGAAGAGGGAGAGGAAGAAAATCGCTGGGAGAGGTGGGTGTCGGCGATGAGAGGATGTGAGGAAAAGAATGAATATAAAAACCCTAAGTTTCCCTTTTATATTTATGGAAAAATTTAACTAACTTTACCTTATTTATCCTTCCCTTTATTTTATTTTAATGAAAATAGTTTAGCTCACTTGGTAAGTTTATTCTCTTCTCATGGTATAGGTCCAAGGTTCAAACCCCACTTAAATTTTTTTACTGCGCATTCTATTTTTATTCATTTTTGCCTTATTTGTCCATGAAAAAATTCTATAAAAATATCCATAAATTCAGAATTAATTCTAGGATATTTCTAAAATTAGGTTTGAGAATTTTCGAGCGTTACAATCCCCCATACCTTATAAAAAGTTCATTCTCGAACTTAAAACAACTCTGGGTATTTCTGTCTCATGTTGTCCTCTGGTTCCCATGTTGCCTCTTCTACTCTGTGATTTTATCATATGACTTTCACTAATGGTACCTCCTTATTTCGTAATTTCTTAACTGCTTGGTCTATTATCTGAATAGGCCGACTATCATAACTGAGATCTTCGCGAACTTGTACCGTCTGTGGCTCTATCACCTAGGTGGCATCTGGGATATGCTTCTTCAGCATGAAAACATGAAATACATTGTGGATAGCTGACATCTCCTGAGGTAGCTCCAACTCATAAGCTACTTTGCCAACTCTTCTAGTGATGGGGTATGGTCCTACATATCTGGGACTTAGCTTGCCCTTCTTCCCAAAACGCATTACTCCCTTCATGGGAGCCACTCTGAGGAACATTGTATCCCCAACTTCAAACTCTAATGGTCTGCGTCGTGTATCAGCATAGCTCTTCTGGCGGCTCTGTGTTGTTTCTATTCTCTGGCGGATCTGCTGTATGGCTACGGTGGTATCATCTATAAGATCTGTCTGTAGGCCTAACTCTTGCCTCTCACCACCCTCGTACCAGCAAATAGGAGATCTACACCTCCGCCCATATAAAGCCTCATAGGGTGCCATGCCGATAGTGACCTGATAACTATTGTTGTATGCGAATTCAGCTAAGCACAAGTATGTACACCAATTGCCCTTGAAATCTAAAGCACAAGCTCTGAGCATATCTTCTAGTACTTGATTAACTCTCTCTGTCTGACCATCTGTCTGGGGATAGAAAGCTGTGCAAAACTTCAGTTTGGTGCCTAGTGCTGTATGTACGCACTCCCAGAAGTGCGAAGTGAACCTACTGTCCCTATCTGAAATAATAGTCCTAGGGACTCCATGTAGTCTGACGATTTCCTTGAGGTATAACTGAGCTAGCTGTTCCATGGAATAGGAGATCCTGATAGCTAGGAAGTGGGCAGACTTAGTCAATCTGTCTACTATTACCCAGATTGCATCATGTCCATTCGTTGTTCTGGGTAGTCCCACTATAAAATCCATGGAAATATCTTCCCATTTCTATTCTGGAATTTGGATAGGCTGCAGAACTCCACCTGGTCTCTGATGTTCTGCCTTGACCCTTTGGCATGTCAGACAAGTACTGATATATCTGGCGATGTCTCTCTTCATCCCAGGCCACTAAAAACGTCCCCTGAGGTCTTGGTACATTTTGGTGGAACCAGGATGCATCGCATAAGGAGATCCATGCGCTTCCTCCAGGATCTTCCTTCGGAGCTCTTCTTGGTTCGGAACACATAAGCGGACAACCCAGTACAGTGTCCCACTATCTGATAGGCGAAACTCCCCATTTTCTGATTCTGCTATCCCCTGCTTGATTTTCTGAAGGTCAGGATCCTGATCCTGTGCTGTCTGGATGTCTTCAAGCTCGGTTGACACTAATGTCAAAGTGGAGAGTGTTAGTAATATGAGAGAAGTGTCCTAAGGCAATCTCCTTATGATTGTAAACATTTATTTTAATAAATGAATATTCACTATTTGAGTATACATGTCTGTATATTTGATTGGGATCTTAAACTCATTTACTGAATGTCCACAATATAATTCACAGCATGAGAGAATTTGTGATGAATTTACAACTAGTGATTATCTCTACATGTGCAATTGTGAAGTATTGAAATTGTCCCTAGTCGATGAATTGATAAATAAGGACACTATCAATTCTATTGAGACTAGCATGGGTTATTCTCTAATCAGCTGATTCTCACTGGCTGGTGACATTGGGATGTCCGGAGATAAACATAATGCTAGTTAAGGGAACTAGTTCATTGGAGTGACTGGCTGTAAAACTTCACTTGGTAGTCTACATATAGACATGTCAGTGAAGTTCTTACTGCAGCTTAAGTGCGATGTTCCTTTGACTTGCGGTGTTCAAGTCATCTTGGTCATGAAGACTTATACTTTAACATCTTAAGCAAACATCTCCAAGGAGGTGTGGACCCAGGATGGTTGGGTATAAGCCGAAGTGTCCGAAGATGTTTGAACAGCCTACAAAGGATTCACCACTCCTTGCGAGGGGATGTATACCCAAGGCCTATCGTCGGATTGTTACTCAAAGCCTCTGGCCAGAGCATGACATGTTTAGAGTATGAGTCTCTTAAATACATGAGAGTAATTAGAATCCAAAGGACGAGAGAACGTTACTTGGGCTAGGTGTGACGTAGTCAGCCTAGTGGGGACTGACACACACAGACCATGTCCTGAACCAAGTGGGTATAAGATGGTGAAGGGAATGAGGCACGATTCATTATAGCTGCTGAAGGGGTTTCAGAATTATTTCTGAGGTCAACCGTTGATCTTTCAATTAATTGGGGGTCATGATGTACAACTAGGTGCCACTCATGATCGTTCTATAATTGGTTGATTATAAACGGCTAACATAAATCGAAAGCCTATTTAGTCACACGCATAACGAGTAATCCGAGGGATTTAAAACGAGTTGAAAATTGGATTTTTCAATCAAGAGAAATAAGTCGAATCTGAATTTATCAGAGGCGCATCGGAAGCTTAAAATGGCTAAGTCTTTTGAAGGCTTATTGGACGAATTAAATGAGTTTAATTCGCGAGAAGGCGGCTTGGCTTGGCCGGCCAAAGAGGGTCGCCACCCTCTTTGGTTTGGCCGACCACAACAAGGAGGGAAACCAATTTATTTGGTTTAAATTATAAAATAAATCAAACGCGATTTGTTTTATAAAATTATGGATAAATAAATTTATATAAAGAGATTTATTTTCATGGAAATTAAAATAAACCTTGGATTGGTTTATTTTATTTTATAAAATCAATTATGAATTGATTTTTTCATGATAAGAAAAATTTATATATAATAAATTTTTTGTGGAAATTTATTCCATAATAAAAGGGGAGATGTGTTTGTTTTATTATAAAGCTAGTTATAATAAAACTTGGCATAATGGAATAATTCATAGGAAAATTTATAAAGATAAATTTCTTATGAAAAATTTATTCCGTTAAAGGGGAGACTTGGCAATGGAGAGGCTACTATATAAAGGAACCAAGGCAAGACTTGAATTCCAATCAAGAGATCAAGTAGCAAGCCCTCTCTCTCTCTCCTTTTCTCCCTCTCCCTCCTCTAGGCCGGCGCCCCTACCTCCTCTATGGCCGGCGCCCCTACCACCATCTAGGGCTGGCGCCCCCTTCAAGTTGCCGTGAGCCATCTCCACCAAGAAGGTGCCGAAGAAGAAGAAGAAGCGGGTCGCATCTCCTTCCTCTCCCCGGAATCTTTATTCCTTTACTTGGTGGTTAGTTTCCATCTCTCTCTCTTGATATTCTTGTCGTGCCTTTGGAGAATCTAGTAGTTCTTGTCGGCATGAAACTCGTGACTTTGCAAAGTCATCCCGAAGAGAACTCGGCGTGGACGCGAATAGAGGCGGAGCTTCCAAGGGACGCTACGGTTGGATCTCGTCCCTTACTTTGAGTTACGCGAGGTATTGAGTAAATTAGTTTACTTTCTGCAAAATTTAATTTATGATCATGTCCACACATCATAAGGTTGCATGCTAGATACGTGGTTAAAATAATTTGAGAAATTATTTATGCTAAAACTTCCGCTGCACGTAATAAAATTTTAAAAATTACGAACCCGTATCCATGTCAACATGCACCCGGTCCCAACAGAGAGCTTCCCAACTATAATTTTCAGTCCGAACCCGGATATTTCCTTCTGAAGGGGCTGTGACATCGTAGACAAAGCTAGTAGGGTGGCACTAGATTTCCTGCTAAGCGTGTCTGCCACCTTATTAGCATTACCTGGATGGTAGAGGATGTCAATGTCATAATCCTTGACTAGCTCAAGCCACCTGC
Organism: Boesenbergia rotunda; assembly: GCA_024364735.1. Classification (NCBI taxonomy): domain Eukaryota; kingdom Viridiplantae; phylum Streptophyta; class Magnoliopsida; order Zingiberales; family Zingiberaceae; genus Boesenbergia; species Boesenbergia rotunda. The sequence goes on from JAGFNQ010002812.1 coordinate 306,973, forward strand.
GTTGCCTCATGTTCAGATCCTTCTGAGTACAGAAATACTTCAGACTCTGATGATCTGTGAAAATCCTACACCGAGCTTCGTATAAGTAATGTCTCTAGATCTTGAGGGACAACACTACAGCAGCTAGCTCCAGGTCATGAGTAGGGTAGTTCTTCTCAGAATTCTTGAGTTGTCTAGAGGCATAGGTGATAACCTTGCCATTCTGCATCAGCACTGCTCTCAGTCCTAATTTAGAAGCATCACTATAAATGTCAAAGCTGTCAGTGGTCTCTGGAAGAGTCAGGATGGGGGCACTAGTCAATCTTCTCTTTAATTCTGTAAAACTGTTCTCACAGTCCTCTGTCCACTGAAACCTTCTGTTCTTTCTGGTAAGAGCTGTCAGTGAGGAGGCTATTCTGGAGAAATCTTCTACAAACTTCCTGTAGTAACCGGCTAGACCCAGAAAACTTCTAATCTCACTGGCATTCTTCGGTCTAACCCAGTTACTTACTGCTTCTATTTTGCTGGGGTCTACCATCACACCATCCTTGGAGATGATGTGACCCAGAAAAGACACATGATCGATCCAAAACTCACACTTGGAGAATTTCGCATAGAGTTGGCTCCGCTGAAGAATTTCTAATACTGTTTTCAGGTGTTCTGCGTGTTCCTTCTGAGTCCTGGAATATATCAGAATATCATCGATGAAGATGATAACAAACTTATCTAAATATTCTCGGAACACTCTGTTCATGAGGTCCATGAAAGTCACTGGAGCGTTCGTTACGCCAAAAGGCATAACTACAAACTCATAGTGTCCGTATCTTGTTCTGAAAGTTGTCTTGGGGATGTCACCTTCCTTAACTTTCACCTGGTGATATCCCGATCTCAATTCACAGGCTGATGAGCTCTGACTTATTAATTGACATGGTCTTTTGACTATTAATTGACATTGTCTTTTGATTCCTTGCTTGACATATGATGCATATACAGTGTTGACATAATACATTTATGTATATGCCTCTCATATGCAAATAAAAAATTTACCTTTTGTTATTTTGGGTTTGGGGAGAGACCCTTGTTTAAGGGGGAGTTATGTCAAAACTTAATAACCATACCCTTTTCGGTGTTTGACAAAGGGGGAAAAAATGATTGATTGTGTTTTGGTTACAAATTTAATTATTGTAGGGGGAGGACTTTGATTCCCTTGAGATAATGAAAATTGACTTCAATTGATCTGTAATACCTAAACCTAAATCGGGTTGTCAAACAACAAAAAGGGGGAGATTGTTGATGCAGTCTGGCCCGATTGTTGTTTTGGTGTTGACACCGTTATAAGTTTGGTTGGATAAGTTCGGCTTAAGTCCTGGTCGGGGACTGAGCACGAGTCCCAGTGAGTGTAACCGGGTGATGGAAATCCCGGTGAGTGAAGCCGGGTCCCGGTGAGTGAAGCCGGGTCCCGGTGAGTGAAGCCGGGTGATGGATATCCCGGTGAGTGAAGCCGGGTGATGGAAATCCCGGTGAGTGAAACCGGATGATGGAAATCCCGGTGAGTGAAGTCGGGTGATGGAAATTCCGGTGAGTGAAGCCGGATGATGGAAATCTCGGTGAGTGAAGCCAGGTCCTGGTGAGTGAAGTCGGGTCCTAGCGAGTGAAGCTAGGTGACCAAAACCCTGGTGATTGAAGCCAAGTCCTAGTGAGTGATGCTAGGTTAAATGAAGTCCTGGTGAATGAAGCTGGGCACAGAGTCTTGGTCCGGGGGACTGAGCATGAGTCAGGAAGTGGCTGGATCGGTGTGTGGTCCGATCGGGGAGTTGGCACTAACTCCTGGTTGTGGATCAGTCTGGTGACCGATCCAGGGTGTCTGACCGCTCTAGCGAACGATCAGGAAGAGAACAGAATGTTTCTATTTGACTTCTGATCGTTCTGGAGAACGATCAGGGAGAGAATCAGTAGGTTGTCTAGAGAACCCTGATCGGTCAAGGTGACCGATCAAGGTCCTCCTGGATCGATCAGGATGGGTCCTGATCGGTCCAAAGGTGGCCTGAGCGGTCAGGTGACCGATCAAGTCAGGAGCTTGCAGGGAGTTGGAGGAAATTCCAACAAGCTGTGGATCGGTCACAGTGACCGATCCACAATCCCTGATCGGTTAGTGTGATCGATCACAGAGTCACTGGATCGATCAGGAGGCGACCTGATCGATCAGGGTCTTCACTGATCTGTCGGGTGATCGATCAATGTCTGATAACTTTAATTTGAATCGTTATCAGATGCCTGATTTCGTTCTGGTTTCTTTCTGATACCTAATGATTCCTTTTGATATGCTTTGCTAATCATCTGATGAGTGTGCAGGTGAGACAAGGATGACTCAAACCAAGAAGGAGGGTCAAGTGGCGACTTTCGCTTCAGTCAGGTTTGTCTGTTTTCCCTTCGCAGGTTTCAACGGCTTCTGGCGCGGGCTGGCAATTGTCTGGTTATGCTGGCGATTGATCTGAGGCTCAGCTGAAGTGGTTTCAGTGGACTGGGCCCAGTAGAGGTCAGTGGGTCAGTGATGACGAAGCTGATCAGAGGTTGCAGACGCGTCGGATGAGCAAACGCTTAAGAAGAAGTTGGGAAGCAGAGGAGCGAAAGTAGAACAAACAGAAAACTAGAGAAGGGTTTTGCTGGGTTGTTTGAGCTCTCTGTATCTTCTTGCTTAAGTGCTTCTGTTACATCCTTGTGAGCTTTCCTTCTTGTTGTCTCATGCACTTAACTATTATCCTACTGAGACGCTGGTGGAGAGGTTACTCCACCGAAAAGGAGAAGATTTATATCCGGAGTTCCGGGGCTTGATCTGCCGACGATCAAGGGATCGCCCACCTCACGGGCACACCAAGGAGTAGGGGAAAGTTATCCCCGAACCTTGACCATCCTTGAGTTAGCGCTGGTTTGCTTCCTTTTCTGTTGGTGTTTTTGTTTCTGTGTATTTGTCTTCCGTTGCTAACCTAATCACAAAAACAAGAAAAGAGCCGAATCATTTGAGTGTCTGGCTATTCACACCCCCCTCTAACCATCCATGGTCCAACACATACGAGTGCTGATAGTCATTGCAGCATTGTATGACCTTGAAATACACCAAATGGATGTTAAGACTGCATTCTTAAATGGTGAGTTGGAAGAAGAAATCTATATGGAGCAACCCGAGGGGTTCATAGCTCCTGGAATTGAGAGAAAGGTGTGTCGACTTGTTATGTCGTTGTACGGACTTAAACAAGCGCCAAAGCAATGACACGAAAAATTTGACAAAATAATGCTGTCAAATGAATTCAGAATAAATGAATGTGACAAATGCATTTATGTCAAAAGCACATCTGAGAGTTATGTAATCCTCTGTCTATACATAGATGACATGCTCATAATGGGAAGTAATCATGATATCATCATGAGTACTAAGAAAATGTTGACCAATAGTTTCGACATGAAAGATATGGGTCTAGCAGATGTCATATTGGGAATTAAAATTCTCAGGACATCCGATTGGATAGTTTTAACACAATCCCATTATGTAGAGTCGGTATTGAAATGATTAAATGCATACGATCTCTCTATTGTAAAAACACCTATGGATCTAAGTCAACACTTAGCGAAAAACCATGGTGAACCCATATCGCAATTGGAATATTCCCGGATAATTGGCAGTTTGATGTATCTCACAAACTGTACTCGTCCGGATATTGCCTGTGTGGTCAACAAACTGAGTCGTTTTACGAGCAATCTAAACGACACCCATTGGAAAGCACTGATGCGAGTTCTTAGATATTTAAAATATACTATGAACTACGGATTACATTACGGAAGGTATCCCGCAGTGTTGGAGGGATATTGTCATGCTAATTGGATCTCCGATACAAAAGACTCCAAATCCACTAGTGGATATGTATTCACGATCGGTGGAGGAGCAGTATCTTGGAATTCCACTAAGCAAACATGCATAGCTAAGTCAAAAATGGAATCCGAGTTTATAGCACTTGATAAAGCAGCTGAAAAAGTTGAATGGCTGCGGAATTTCTTGGAAGATATTCCGAGCTGGACAAAACCTGTGCTCGCCGTACTTATCCACTGTGATAGTCAATCGGCAATTGGAAGGACACAGAGTAGTATGTATAATGGTAAGTCACGACATATACGTCGTCGACATAATACCATTAGGCAGTTGATCTCAAACGGAGTGATTGCAATCGATTATGTCAAATCTAAGGATAATTTGGCAGATCCCCTAACGAAGGGGTGATAGGCCCAAACTATGTATCACGAATGTGGGCCTCAAATTTAGAATTTATAAATGAAAGCTGGAAACCCTTTTTACAGTCAAAAGTATGAAAATGTAATATAGGGGCCACAGGTCGTATTTTTCTCGAGGCTAGTTGAGTTTTGTTTGATTCGCGCTTATATTTAGGTGTCGTTTATGTTTTCGGATTTCAAATAAAATCTGGGTTTTGTTTTCAATTCAAAAATAAAATAGCAATGAAAATGAAAGGGAAACTACACGAATGGATAAAAGGGTAGATGGCAAGTAATAGCTCAATCAAAGGGAAATCTAATCAAGCAAGGAACTTAACCTAATTTGAAAACTAAATCTAAATTCAAATTGCAAACAAACACTAATCTGAAATATAGAGGCAGATATGGCAAGTTTCGGAATTGAACAAGCTAAGACAAATCAATGCAAAAAGAAATTCGAAATTTTCTCAAGCAACAAGTATCAATATAGCATGCAACATTTTTGGAAGCCAATCTCTGCCTACAAAATTCAGAATTAGGTAAATTCAAACTAATTGATTTCAAACACAATCTTATCCCATCAAAAACAAGCTAACTTTGGATGCAAAAAGGTGCAAATCAATTGGCACGCAAGGGAAATCCTTTGTGCCAAAAACTAGCTCTAAATCAAGAAATAAGTAAATTTTCAGCTCAATGGTTTAAGCTGCATGTTTCAATTGGAAAACAAAGGTAGTATGGAAGAACTAAGCAAGACTAAGCTAAAGAATTGAAACCGAAATCAAGACTTGTGAAGCAAAAATTCAGAAATTAAGTAACAGAAATTCAGATTTGAAGTTCCAAGATTCAGCGTATGGCTTGGATGCAAAACACGCAACAAACTCAAACTGATACTTTGATCGAAAAGCCAAACAACTAAGCTGAAATATCTAGTGTTTACTCAGCAAAAATGCAGCAGATCTTCAGCTGGAATTATCATAAACAGATTTTTGGTTTTTCAGAAATGAGATGGCACGCAAGAAGTGAATTTGGCACGCAAGGAATAGAATTGTAACCTAGCTTAATTTGAGTGCTATTTTAACTAAACAACCTATCTATCTAATGCTAAAGCAAAGATTGACAACTGAAAACTCAGACACAACTCAGAAAACCAGAAATCTGAGGCAAACTCAGAATTGACAGGAAATTTCAGAAATTAAATGGCACACTAGTTAAGTAGTTGACACGCAACAATTTGTCTAAGGAATAAGCTGAAATTTGATCTATTCATTCACTAAACAAGTTTCTATATTACTCTACTTGCAGAATTAAAGCTAACTTACAGCTAACAACTCAAGAATCAAAAAATTCAGTAACTACAACAGAATTTCAGAACAAAACTGCAACAGAATTGAAACTACAGCTAAACATGAAATTAAACTGATGAAATCTACTCCTCGATTCCTTCCAGAGTTCAGATACTCCTTGGTTGTCAAGCAAGGGAGAGCCTCGGACCCGCAAGCTCAGCAAATCATGGGGAAAACTTCATCCGCGGTTGAATACAGCTCAAATTGCCCATTTCTGAATTTTCCATACGAATTCTTCATTGCAGCTGTGTCTGCGTGCGTGGGTGAGTGGATGATGATCCAAGCTACTCAGGGAACTCCTCTGGATAGCTCAGGTGGAAGGTAGTAGAGCACAGCCGATCCGAAGGGTGTAAATTGGACAGAGCTGTAGAAACCTCTCACAAACTCTGTTCTTGGGCAATTTCGATCCGGAAACAAGACTGATGGCCTCCCCAATGACCTAGTACGTGAATTCAGCAAGAAAATCGAGTGGACGCGCCTTGGATTGAAAGAAACTAGCTAAAAACTGAAGAAAAATGAAGAAGGAGGATGACTGCGGCGAAGAACACTGAAGACGCGACGACCCTGGGCTGCGGCAGATTTTTGATTAAATACTTAAGCACGGACGGTCCAGATTGATCCACTTCAATCCAACGGCTGATCTTGCTCTGATTGGACCCAAACTTTGATGATGATGATCTGGGGTCAGGATCTACCTCGTGGTAGCTCGGATCCTCCAGATTTGCAACGGATGGTCCAGATCAACCTAATCTGTGATTGGGCGATCTAGAGCCCTCCAAGCTTGATCCAACGGCTGATCTTGCTCTGATGGGGATGAAACCTTCAGATCTTGATCAGGGTGCTTGATCAACCCTAGCCCTAGCTCGGATTGCCACAGATCGTCCCGGATGGCTCAGATCTAGCCGCTCTTGAATCGGACGGCCCAGATTAAATCATAATCTTGATAATTCGATCCGGTATGCCCTAGGTCCTTGAACCTTTGATGCCTACAAAAATAGATCAAGAATTTAGTGGCCAAATAATCCAATTTAGTGCAAATTTGTAATTTAGTCCAAAATAAGAATAAGTTCTAAAACCTAGGGCAATTTCACAATTAAGCAATAAAAATATAGGTCAAACATGGATTTTAGCAGCTCAAATAATCAATAATATAGTATTTATCAACTCCCCCACACTTGAGCTTGAGCGTCTCACGAAAACAGTAAATATGTATCCCCTAGATTTACTTAAGCATAATTAGAAACAAATGAAAAGAAATTACCTAGAGTTGTCAATTCTCATAAATCTAAGCTCTATGGATTAGTATCTTGTCCTTAAATCAACAACTTAGCTTTTTCATCCATCATGAGTCATTGAGATGAATCTAACTTATAGCCTTTCAAGGAAAATTTTGGTGGCTCTCTCCTTAAGTTCTAACTTGATGATGGAAGTGGAGCTCACTCAAACACATATGATTCTTGCACTACCATAGGCTTGCTTATTATCTACTCTCCACCATTAATCATGAATAGGATCAACATCTATAAAAACAATTGAAAGACATAGAAATGATAAGAAATGAAATAAGAGCCAAGAAAAGTAGAAAATTTTATAAAGTGGAAGACTTGAGTGTTTGAGGATATTTTTGATGCTCTTTGCTTCTCTTAACAGTCCTCTAGTGATATAAAAATGTGTGAAGTCAGATTTCGATAACTACCTTTGATTTGGATGAAAACTCCTTCCTTGGTTCAATGTGCCAATCTTCCTTCAATTGCGTGCCATTTGGATCCTTCTCTTTTCTCCTCATCAAATCTTTTTCTTTTTCTTTCTCTCTAGTAAAGCTCAAAATGTAGTGATGCAAAGCTTGGATTTGGATGAGAAAATCTTCCCTAATTTATGGTGCCAAAACTTAAGTTGGATGCCACTTGTTTCTTTGTTCTCTTTTCTCAATTCTTTCAACTGTTGCTCTTCTCTTTTTGTTTCCTGCTCTTAATCTTCTAATGGAGCAGTGTAGATCAGATTTACATGAGAAAACTTGAGGAATCAAGTAAAGCTTCACTAAACAACCCTTGCAACTTTTCTTGATACACTTCTCCTTAAGGTTGGCACACCACTTTCACTTCTTCTTCTTTCTTTCTTTTTTTTTAGTTTCAGTTTCCACGGCAGAATCATCTGGTTTCTTACATAATTAACATTCAATCATGGTGTAGTGGAGAATTTGAATTGTCCACTTGAAAATTCTGGTCAGCATATTGAATTTCGGCCACTTCATTCAATGCATTCCGAAAATGCCTTCACTGCATTGCAATCTCTGCGTTTACTGCATTTTGATCAGTACTTTTCTTTCATTTCCTCTCACTTCACTACATTCATGTGCTTCATTTCTTGATTCACAGCCTTGAATTCAGCCCCAAGTTGATACAACCTACTTGCAAGGAAACATTCCCATTTGACTTGTTTCTTTTTCAGCTGCTGCATTTGTTTCAATTCTGTCCAGCTCCAATTGTATTCAGCTACACTTCCTTATCAGAGCTAGCTTCCAATCACACTGCCGTGAGCTTCAATTTGACTGATCAGCACCTTTGGCACAAAGAAGTGCAGCTCCAAGTAACAGATTTTCTTCTTTTTGCTTTGCGTACCAATATTTCCATTGCAGATTTTCTTCACAAGGGCTCCACTTAATTTCGGCACTGCATCTCTGATTTCCACAATCAAAATTTCAGTTTGAAATTGCTACTAAGCTGTACCCATTGTAATCGAAATAATCTATTCTTCCTTGAATCCTTTGCTTGTAAATTCCATCTTTTGATCCTCTCCTTGGCCATTGCTTTTCAACTTAAGCTCAGATTTTCTTTTCCTGCTTTTCAAGTTTTGCATCCAAGGTGGAAGCTTTTCAAGTCACTGATTTCTCCAACAATTAATATCAAGAGTACTTGCTTCAATAGTAGTGGAGAATTCAAGGTTTCCATTCGAAATTCAAATCAGCACATTGAATTCAGCCCCTTTCCTTCACTGATTTTCTCAGCTTCTAAAATCTAAGCATCCATTGGTTTTTCTGAGATCCGAAATTGAATGTGCACCTTCAACTTCAGAGACATTTTCATGCTTGATAACTTGATTCATAGCTTTCGAAACCTAGATTCATCTTCAAGTTGATACACTGCACTGCTTTTCTCCTTAACTGATCAGAAATTCCTTGCGGTTTTGCACAGCTGAATTTCAGATATGCATTCAGAATTCAGACTTTTCCACAACTTCAATTCAGAGTTCAATTCAGCTTCTTCTCAGATTTCATTAGCCTCCAAATTCCAGCACTCGGCATAGCAGTATCAAGCTCTCCCCTGCTGCAGTTCAAAATTTTTCTTAGCTTTTAATTCAGCTTCAATTCAGAGTTTTCAGATTATATAGCTGCAGTCCAGCTTGTAGCAACATGTTACTGGTTACCTGAGCAAGGTACAGCTGCAATCCAGATTTTCTCACAATTTTCTAAATTTTCATCCAATTTTCTTCTTCTGTTCTGATTTTTCATCCAATTTCCTTCACTTGAAATCTGCTTGTAACCAGATTTTTCAGTTCTTTCCTGACCTAGAAATATTCCATTAGAAAGGCTGCTGCAATTATGTGTCATTTAGACAAGTGCTTTTACCCGAAACTTGGCATGTCCTCCACATTTGACACAATCTGTGCCTTGAATTCAGATCTGTCCTGGCTTAGAAATTCAACAACAGCTCCCAACAAATTTTTCAGTTCTTGGCAGCTTACCTTGCGTTCAACAGTTTGGACTTCGGCCATGGCACAATTTGGCACATGAAAATGCAGAAAAATTTTTCGTTGACATGAATTGCCTCTTTTGATACAAATTGATTCCAAATCACCAATCACTCCCCCACACTTAAATCTTTGTCCGTCTCGGGCAAAATAGCATCATGAAAACATCCCAATCAAACAAGTCCATAGAAAAATTAGGGTGGAGATTAGCAATAAGGAAAGGTAAATAGAATAGACATGATTTTTGCCAAAATTGAATTGGAAAGGTAAACAAAATGATTAGTCCCTATAGATGTGATCCAACCATTGAAATATGATTTTGAAAAAACCTAAGCAAGTTCTAGAATACAATAACATATGTGTATCACAAAATAAGGCTAATCTCACTAGGTAAAAAATAATGCATCTCAAATCCTCAATTAAGAATCTAAAGCAAAATTGTACTCAAGCATCCAAGATTTTATCCATGAACTCAAACCCTAAGTTTTGACAACCAAATTTAATTTATTTTCCAAGAGATCCTAAAATGACAATAAGTTAACCTAGAGGGATACATTTATTTCTAGTCATGCAATAAAAAGTGCTAAAACTATATTTACAATGACATGGTATTTACAATGATTTTATTCATGTCATGTTTCCTAGAAATTTATTATCAACTACTTACTTCAAAAAGAGAAAGAATTATTCTAGCAACATGAAAATGATATGTAAATGAAATGTAAATGTAGAGAAAGTGAACCCCCCTTAAGTTGGGTAGATAGCGTCCTCAATGTATACATCCTCCACCTCTAGCTCCTTTAGTTCTTCAAAATACCTCTTGAGCCGGTGGCCATTAACTTTCCACACAAATCCATTAGCTTCGTCCCTAATTTCAAAAACTCCATAGGGAAAAATGTCAGTTATAATGAATGGACCTTCCCACCTTGATCTCAACTTACCTCCTATCAATTTGAGCCTTGATTTATATAATAGCACTTTGTCACCAATTTGAAATTCTTTGTTCACAATGTGCTTGTCATGAAAGTTCTTAGTCTTCTCCTTGTAGATCCTTGAATTTTCAAATGCTTCCAATCGGACTTCTTCAAGTTCTTGAAGTTGCAACTTCCTTTCTTCTCCCACCTTAGTAGCATCAAAATTGCAAGCTTTTACCGCCCAATACGCCTTATGCTCAACCTCCACAGGTAAGTGGCATGATTTCCCATACACAAGTCTATAAGGTGACATTCCAATGGGTGTCTTGTAAGCGGTGCGATAAGCCCATAGTGCATCTTCAAGCCTTTTGCTCCAATCCTTCCTATTAGGTCCCACGGTCTTTTCCAAAATTGATTTGACTTCTCTATTTGACACCTCAGCTTGTCCATTTGTTTGGGGTGATAAGCAGTAGAAACCTTATGTACAACCCCGTACTTATTAAGAAGAGCCTTCATGTGCTTATTGCAAAAATGGGACCCTTGGTCACTTATGATTGCTCTTGGAATTCCAAACCTGCAAAAAATGTGTGACCTGACAAAACTAACAACAACAGATGAATCATCAGTCCTGGTGGGAATGGCCTCCACCCATTTTGAAACATAATCGATAGCTAAAAGAATATACAAGAATCCAAAAGAAGCAGGAAATGGTCCCATAAAATCTATACCCCACACATCAAATATCTCACAAAATAAAATAGCTTGCTGAGGCATTTCATTTCTAGCACTTATGTTTCCTGTTCTTTGACATCTATCACAACATTCACAAAACCTATATGAATCTCTAAACAGGGTGGGCCAGTACAATCCACATTCTAAAATTTTTCTAGCAGTTCTCTGTGGTCCAAAATGCCCACCACATGCTGAAGAATGGCAAAAGGTGAGTACAGAATGAAACTCATGATCTGGTACACATCTCCTAATGATTTGATCACTACAAAATTTCCACAAGTAAGGATCATCCCACACATAATATTTTGCATCACTTTTAAACTTATCCTTTTGAGCTTTCGAAAGGTGTGTAGGAAAAACATGAGCTACAAGAAAATTCACTAAGTCTGCATACCAAGGTGACTCACCTTGCAGCTGTAAAAGCTGCTCATCTCTGAAATCATCATCTATGGCCGTGGGATCTCCATCTCCCTCCAATCTGCTCAAGTGGTCTGCTACTAAATTTTCCTTTCCACTCCTGTCCCGTATCTCCAAGTCAAACTCCTGTAGTAGTAGCGTCCATCTAATAAGCCTTGGCTTCGCATCTGGCTTCTTCAGGAGGTACTTCAGTGCTGCATGATCAGAAAACACAACAACATGAGAACACAATAAATATGATCTGAATCTATCTAAAGCAAAAATAATGGAAAGAAGCTCCTTTTCAGTCGTGGTGTAATTGGCTTGGGCGGAATCTAGGGTTTTGGAGGCATAGGAAATGACATGTGGTGCTCCATCTACCCTCTGTCCTAGAACAGCTCCCACTGCAAAATTAGAAGCATCACACATTAATTCAAAAGGTAAAGACCAGTCAGGTGATGTAATAATAGGGGCTGAGGTAAGAGCCTCCCTGAGTCTATGAAAAGCTTCTTTGCATTTTTCATCGAAGTGAAACTCAACATCCTTCTGCAACAATCGTGTCAAGGGTCGAGCAATCAAGCTGAAATCTCTAATGAATCTGCGGTAAAATCCTGCATGTCCAAGAAAAGCACGAATATCCCGTACGCATACGGGGTAAGATAAAGAAGAAATAACACTGATTTTTGCAGGATCTACCTCAATACCTTTCCGAGAGACTATGTGTCCAAGTACTATCCCGTGCTCTACCATAAAGTGGCATTTCTCAAAATTCAAAACAAGGTTAGTTTCAATGCAACGATGTAAAACCCTAGACAAGTTATTCAAACATGAATCAAAAGACGTGCCATAAACTGAAAAATCGTCCATGAATACCTCCATACAGTCCTCTAGCAACTCACCAAATATACTCACCATGCATCTCTGAAAGGTACCGGGTGCGTTGCAGAGTCCGAAGGGCATACGTCTATAGGCAAATGTGCCAAAAGGACAAGTGAAGGTGGTCTTCTCCTGGTCCTCTGGATCTATGCAAATCTGAAAGTAGCCTGAAAATCCGTCCAAGAAATAGTAGTGTGACTTCCCTGCCAGTCTCTCAAGCATCTGATCAATGAATGGTAGAGGGAAGTGATCTTTCCTTGTGACCTTGTTGAGCTTCCTGTAATCAATGCAGACTCTCCAGGAATTCTTAACTCTGGTGGGCACTAGCTCATTGCTTTCATCTACCACCACGGTCACTCCAGATTTCTTAGGCACCACGTGAATAGGGCTAACCCACTGACTGTCAGAAATAGGGTAAATGATACCTGCCTGTAGAAGTCTAGTCACCTCTTTCTTTACAACATCCAAAATAAGTGGGTTGAGTCTCCTTTATGGCTGCCTCACTGGTTTGACATTATCTTCCAAAAATATCCTGTGCATGCAGATAGCTGGGCTGATACCTGGTATATCTGATAAAGTCCACCCAATCGCCTTTTTGTAGTGCCTCAGGATTTACAGTAATTTTTCTTCTTGTTCTGACTCCAAATGCTGTGCAATAATAACAGGAAAAGTCTGCTCCTCTCCTAAGTATGCATACTTCAAGTGACCTGGTAATGGCTTCAGCTCACTCTGGTCCTCTTCAGTAGAAATAAGTGGTCCCTGGGGCTTAGTGCAATCCCCTACACTTTGAATATCAAGAAAAATAGGTGATCTTTGGGGCTCTGTGCAATCCCCTACACCTAGAAAAATCTCTCCAGCTGGAAGTGTGTCTGAAATGTCTTCTGTAAAATCCTCAGTATCAGCAGTCAGTACTCTCTCAGCCTCCTCTGAATCAATAGCTCCTCCAGAAAAATCCTCCAGAAATCCCTCAGCCTCTAACTCAGTCTGCGCCAGCTCCTCTAAAATATCCATGCTCATGATAGAGTGATCCTCTCTCGGATGCTTCATAGCATCGAAAAGGCTGAACTGTACCACCGTGTCTCCAATTTCCATAGAAAGTGTCCCGGCATGTACATCATTCTTCGTTCTGGCCGTCTTCAGAAAAGGCCTGCCTAAGATAAGTGGAGAACGGTGTGCCAAGTAATCTCCCTCCATATCCAAAATATAGAAATCAGCAGGAAATATCAGCTCCTTTACCTTCACCAAAACATCTTCAATCATACCTGCTGGGTGGGTCTGACTCCTGTCTGCTAGCTGTATCACCACTCCAGTGGGCTGTAAAGGGCCTATGTCAAGCATCTGAAAAACTGACCTGGGCATCACATTTATGGAAGCTCCTAAATCTAACATAGCATCGTGAAATATGGTGCTCCCTATCTCACAAGAAACAGTGAATACCCCTAGATCTTCGCACTTCTGAGGAATAGTGTGAATAAGTGCTGAGATGTTCTTCCCAAAGCTAACCAACTCATTTTCCTTGAGTTTCTTTTTATGAATACAAAGATCCTTCAAAAACTTAGCATACTTTGGAATTTGCTTGATCATGGTCAACAAAGGTACATTGATCCCCACCTTGCTAAATAGTTCCACTAACTCATTGAATTCCTTGGCTTTCACTTCCTCCACTTGCTTTTTGGCTAATGTTTTCCGCTGTGGAAAGGGTAAAGGAACCCTAAAATCATCAACTTTGGCCGAAAATGGAGCTGCTGAATTCTACCTTGCTGTCCCAGGCGTAGTAGCTGCTGTCCCAGGCGTCTCGGTATTGTTTTCTTCTCCGTTTGCCACCAAATTTGGAGGGTTGCTTGAGGACTGAGTTGGGAACGGGCTAGGGCTGGAATCAGCTGAATTTGAACTCATTTCAGTGATGTTTTGAGCCGGAATTGGAGAAGCTGTCCGGTCTCCTGAAAATTCTGCTCTTGGACTCTTAGGAGATGTTGTAACCTTCCCACTTCTCAAAGTTATAGCACTCACATTCCATTTGGGATTAGGAATAGTTTGGGAAGGAATTTGATTTGATCCTTGAACTTGATTTTGGTTAATTCCACTAGCCAATTGCCCTAATTGCCTCTCAACGTTTTGTTGCCAACCTTGTTGTTGTTGTTGCCAAGCTTGTTGTTGTTGTTGCGTTGGTACAACTTGTTGTAGCATCTCCATCATTTGTTGATTCTGTGCGTTCCCTCCACTTGAGCTCCCATAACCTCCTTGGTTAGCAAAGCTCTTTGATTGACCTTGAAAGGATGCGTTAGTTGGCTGAAATGGTGGAGCTTGCTGATTTTGTTGAAAACCATGCTGTTGGGGCTGATTAAAGGATTGATTAGAGGGCTGATATGCTGGGAAATTTTGCTGTGAGTTGTAGCCTTGAAAGTTTTGATTTTGAGCTGGAAAATTAGGAGGCGAGGGCTGAAAATTTTGACCTTGAAACCCTTGGTTGTATGGCTGAAAATTCTGATGCATGGGCTGTGATGGCTGAAAATTTTGTTGATTTGGAGCTTGGAAAACTGGAAATGATGAAAAGCCTTGCTGCCCTTGATAAGGTTGCTGGAATTGAGGTTCAAATGCCTGGAATTGTTGCTGAAAATGTTGAGAATTAGGCTGAAACGGGGGCTGAAAATTTTGGTTTGATTGCTGGAAAGTTGGCTGACTGTTTTGAGTTTGTTGGGGCTGCTGGAAATTAGGTTGAGGCTGCTGTGAAGACTGATTTTTAGGCTCTTGTTGGCAGAAAGCATTCCCATACCTCATGTTAGGATGATTCCTCCAACCCGGATTGTAGGTAGATGAGTAGGGGTCATTTCTTTGTTGGAATTGAGTTCTAGCCAAGGCCGCAACCGATTCATCTTGTTGGAGATTTGGACAAAGGTCCGAATTATGTTCTTGGCTTGAACAAATGCTACATACCCTTGGAACTTGATTTGGAAATGAAGTTGTTGGAAAATTTGAGGCTTGGTTCACATTGTTCACTGCCATTTGTTTCACTAAAGATGCCAACTCCAACAATGAGCTCTTAAGTTCTTTATTTTCATTAGACATCACTTGAGCTTCATTAACCCCTCTTGTAGTGAGTGCTCTACTCCCAAATTGTTGAGAATTCTCCGCCATGTTAGAAATGAGTTCTCTAGCTTGCTCCGGTGTTTTGTTTACTAAGGCTCCTCCTGCCGCCGCATCAATCATGCTCCTATCCATAGGTAATAAACCTTCATAAAAATATTGCACAAGAAGTTGCTCACTAATTTGGTGTTGAGGACAGCTAGAGCATAACTTCTTGAACCTCTCCGAATAATCATAAAGGGACTCTCCAACCACTTGTTGAATGCCACAAATACTTTTTCTGATAATGGCGGTCCTTGATGCTGGAAAAAACTTCTCTAAAAATGCTCTCTTCATTTCAATCCAACTAACAACATGTCTAGTGGGCAAATAATACAACCAATCCTTAGCAGCCCCAGTCAAGGAAAAAGGAAATGCTCTTAACTTAATGTCTTCTTCAGAAATACCCTGAGGCTTCATAGTAGAGCATACCACATGGAATTCGTGCAGGTGTCTGTTTGGATCCTCCCCAGATAAACCCTGAAACTTTGGCAACAAATTGATGAGTCCAGATCTGAGCTCAAAATCCCCCCTAGCTCTGGATAAGCTATGCTGGAGTACTGAAATGCAGCGTCAGGTGCTGCGAGCTCCTTCATGGTTCTCTGGTGGTCTGCCATGTCAATGCCTGAGTGAGTGCAGATAGTCTGAATAGCCTGAGGGATATCTGTAGTCTCAGAAAAAGTGGCCCGGCAAAAGTAAGTCAAGAATGATATGAAATAAGTGCACAAGTAAAAATCAAACAAATCAACTAACAGTTCCCCGGCAACGGCGCCAAAAATTTGATAGGCCCAAACTATGTGGCACTAATGTGGGCCTCAAATTTAGAATTTATAAATGAAAGCTGGAAACCTTTTTTACAGTCAAAAGTATGAAAATGTAATATAGGGGCCACAGGTCGTATTTTTCTCGAGGCTAGTTGTCGTGTTTGATTCGAACTTGTCTTTGTGTCGTTATGAGTTTTGGGTTTCGAATAAATGATTTGAGTTTTTTTGGGGTTGCAATCAGAAATGAAAAAACAATGAAAATGAAAGGGAAACTACACGAATGGATAAAAGGGTAGATGGCAAGTAATAGCTCAATCAAAGGGAAATCTAATCAAGCAAGGAACTTAACCTAATTTGAAAACTAAATCTAAATTCAAATTGCAAACAAACACTAATCTGAAATATAGAGGCAGATATGGCAAGTTTCAGAATTGAACAAGCTAAGACAAATCAATGCAAAAAGAAATTCGAAATTTTCTCAAGCAACAAGTATCAATTTAGCATGCAACATTTTTGGGAGCCAATCTCTGCCTACAAAATTCAGAATTAGGTAAATTCAAACTAATTGATTTCAAACACAATCTTATCCCATCAAAAACAAGCTAACTTTGGATGCAAAAAGGTGCAAATCAATTGGCACGCAAGGGAAATCCTTTGTGCCAAAAACTAGCTCTAAATCAAGAAATAAGTAAGTTTTCAGCTCAATGGTTTAAGCTGCATGTTTCAATTGGAAAACAAAGGTAGTATGGAAGAACTAAGCAAGACTAAGCTAAAGAATTGAAACCGAAATCAAGACTTGTGAAGCAAAAATTCAGAAATTAAGTAACAGAAATTCAGATTTGAAGTTCCAAGATTCAGCGTATGGCTTGGATGCAAAACACGCAACAAACTCAAACTGATACTTTGATCGAAAAGTCAAACAACTAAGCTGAAATATCTAGTGTTTACTCAGCAAAAATGCAGCAGATCTTCAACTGGAATTATCAGAAACAGATTCTTGGTTTTTCAGAAATGAGATGGCACGCAAGAAGTGAATTTGGCATGCAAGGAATAGAATTGTAACCTAGCTTAATTTGAGTGCTATTTTAACTAAACAACCTATCTATCTAATGCTAAATCAAAGATTGACAACTGAAAACTCAGACACAACTCAGAAAACCAGAAATCTGAGGCAAACTCAGAATTGACAGGAAATTTCAGAAATTAAATGACACACTAGTTAAGTAGTTGGCACGCAACAATTTGTCTAAGGAATAAGCTGAAATTTGATTTATTCATTCACTAAACAAGTTTCTATATTACTCTACTTGCAGAATTAAAGCTAACTTACAGCTAACAACTCAAGAATCAAAAAATTCAGTAACTACAACAGAATTTCAGAACAAAACTGCAACAGAATTGAAACTACAGCTAAACATGAAATTAAACTGATGAAATCTACTCCTCGATTCCTTCCAGAGTTCAGATACTCCTTGGTTGTCAAGCAAGGGAGAGCCTCGGACCCGCAAGCTCAGCAAATCATGGGGAAAACTTCATCTGCGGTTGAATACAGCTCAAATTGCCCATTTCTAAATTTTCCATACGAATTCTTCATTGCAGCTGTGTCTGCGTGCGTGGGTGAGTGGATGATGATCCAAGCTACTCAGGGAACTCCTCTGGATAGCTCAGGTGGAAGGTAGTAGAGCACAACTGATCCGAAGGGTGTAAATTAGACAGAGCTGTAGAAACCTCTCACAAACTCTGTTCTTGGGCAATTTCGATCCGGAAACAAGACTGATGGCCTCCCCAATGACCTAGTACATGAATTCAGCAAGAAAATCGAGTGGGCGCGCCTTGGATTGAAAGAAACTAGCTAAGAACTGAAGAAAAACGAAGAAGGAGGATGACTGCGGTGAAGAACACTGAAGACGCGATGACCCTGGGCTGCGGCAGATTTTTGATTAAATACTTAAGCACGGACGGTCCAGATTGATCCACTTCAATCCAACGGCTGATCTTGCTCTGATTGGAGCCAAACTTTGATGATGATGATATGGGGTCAGGATCTGCCTCGTGGTAGCTCGGATCCTCCAGATTTGCAACGGATGGTCCAGATCAACCTAATCTGTGATTGGGCGATCTAGAGCCCTCCAAGCTTGATCCAACGGTTGATCTTGCTCTGATGGGGATGAAACCTTCAGATCTTGATCAGGGTGCTTGATCAACCCTAGCCCTAGCTCGGATTGCCTCAGATCATCCCGGATGGCTCATATCTAGCCGCTCTTGAATCGGACGGCCCAGATTAAATCATAATCTTGATAATTCGATCCGGGTCACCTCCGACTCAATTTTGACCCAATATGCCCTAGGTCCTTGAACCTTTGATGCCTACAAAAATAGATCAAGAATTTAGTGGCCAAATAATCCAATTTAGTGCAAATTTGCAATTTAGTCCAAAATAAGAATAAGTTCTAAAACCTAGGGCAATTTCACAATTAAGCAATAAAAATATAGGTCAAACATGGATTTTAGCAGCTCAAATAATCAATAATATAGTATTTATCAGTCACTCCTAAGTCTTTTAATTTTAGTGTCATTTTGATTTTCAATTAATTTACAGAATTCATTAAATAGGTTTAGAGTTTCATCTTTGGTCTTTAGAAACCTAACCCAAGTGAACCAAGAGTAATCATCAACTATTACTAAGCAGTATCGGTTCCCGCTTAGTGACTTGGCTCTATGTGAATCAAATAGGTCAAGGTGCAGGAGCTCAAGTGTGGTTTGAGTTAGGTCAGATTGGATTAGTTTGTGATTAGATTTGGTTTGTTTACCTTGGTTACATGATTCACATATTAGGTTTTCATTATTTTTAATTTTGGGGATACCCTTGATTAAGCCAAGTTGGGTGATTTTTGAGATGGTTCTCAGATTTGTATGACCTAATCTCTTATGCCAGAGGTTTGATTGTTCTAACTGAGTTAACATACATTTGGGTACTAGGGGTAGGTTTATAGTGTAAACATTATTTTTCCTAGTGTCCTTAAGCATGATTTCTGAATCTTGTAGGTTTCTAATCAGACAGTTAGAATTGCTAAAGGTAACTATAAAACCAGAATCACACAACTGACTTATGCTAAGCAAGTTAAAATTGAAATTTTCAACCAAAAGGACTTTCTTAATAATAAAGTCAGATTTAAGTTCAATATTACCTGACCCAATTACCTTGAGTTTAGCATTGTTGCCAAATGCCACTGAGCCTAGGTTCTTGAACTTGAGTTTGGTGAATTTCAATTTATCTCCAGTCATGTGTCGGGAGCAACCGCTATCCAACATCCATTGGTCCAAATCTTTATGTTCCTACACATAAAGAGTTTTGTTGAGTTGGATCCAATTAGAATCAGGAATAGCTTAAATTGATTTTCACGACCTAGTCTGTCTCACCCAAATCTAGGGATTTCAATCATGTTAGCCTTATAGGTTTTGTGAGATAGGTTTTGATAAAAGAATTTTTGAAAAACATGATTTATTTTGAAAGCCTTAATTAATTTTTAAAACAATTGAATTTATTTTAAAAATTATTTGAATCTATACATAACTGAAAATTTTGTGTTAGATTTAAATTTTACAAAGACTAATTTGAATTTGAATTTCAGAGATTGGCTTCCAGGTCTTGGCGAGGCACTAGGCCTTCTTTGGCCGTAGCCTTATTGGATCATCAACCCTTTCCTTGACAAAGCCTTTCAATGAAATTTCATTTTCAAAATTAATCTTTGAAAAATTCTGGTCTAACTAGTTTGAGTTTTGGATCGGTAGCTTCGGCTAGTTTCACCAGTCTAAAGAGACCAAGTATACTTGACCTTATTAGAATTGGCTTCCCTAACGTACTATCATCTCACTGCCACCCAATACTATGTTGTCAAGTTTCAGTTAGGTTTGTTCAGTCCTTAAACTAACCATTCCTAAGTCTAAGCATGGTAAATTGTAGAATTTTAAATAAACAATCAATCAGGCAAATTACAATCAAGAATTGAAATTTATCTAATAACTATTGTTTTTAATTTGGCTCCCCCTGAACTAAAGCCACGGTAATGGTTAGGCAAGATGTGAATCTTGTCCTTGGGGATCCAATACTGATTTGATCCAGTTGGTTTGTTCAGGTACAGTTTAGGTACCCATGCCTGAACCTTAGGTCTGGACTGGTTCAGTACAGCAAAGTAGGATCTTTGTCGAGCTTTGGTTCTATAACCTAGTCCGGATCGATTTAGAACTGATTTCTGTTTTCCAAGGATCATGTCAAGACCCTTGGAACCAGAGGTAAATCGTTCTAAAGCTGATCTAAGATCCTTAACCTGAATTTTCAGAGAGGAATTCTCTTTCTCAAGTTTTTCAACTTGAGTAGAGGTTCCTTCTTGAACCTTCTGAGTTAAGGGTTTAGGGTCAGCTCCCTCTTTCAGGAGTTTTACTTCCTGTCGGAGGGATTCGATTCGGAGTTTGGCTTTCGCCAAATCTCGAGAAAGGTAAGCAATTAATTCACTTAACTGAATTCTAGTAAACCCACTTACCTTGATTTCGCCGTCCTCTGAGAATGTCAGTTTGCCGTCATCTTGTTCTGACTCTGACTCGGTCTCAACCTCTTCTGAGGCGGTTAGTGCTAGTAGATTCGACTGTTGGACCTCTTCTTCTTCTTCGGAGGAGGACTCGTCCCACGTTGCTTGAAGTGCCTTCTTCTTCCTTCTATTCTTTTTGGTCTCCTTCAGATTTGGACACTCCGTCTTATAGTGAGCTTTCTTCTTACACTCGTAGCAGGTCACGTTGGGCTTGTTCTTTTCGTTTGCGAGTTCAGCTGGTTCGTCCTTTCTTCTGCTGGTTCTTCGTTTGTTGGTTTGGTTCTTTAATTCTTTGTAGTAGTTTCTTGCCAGTCGAACCAGCTTGGGTCTATCTCCTTCTTCGTCTTCTGAGTCTGAGTCTGAGTTAGACTCGGGTTCAGGTTGAGACTTTTTCTTTGTTGTCCTTCCAGTTGTACCTGCAACAAAGGCAATACCTTTCTCGGCCAAATTGCAATTAGTCTATTCATGTAATTCTAACTTAGAAAATAATTCATCTAATTTTATTTTCGAAAGATCACTTGAAACCTTGTATGCATCTACCATAGATGCCCACAAGGTGTTTCTAGGGAAAGCATTTAAAGCATACCTTATTAGGTCACGGTTTTCTACCTTGTGACCAATGGTGTGAAGACCGTTCATTAGTTCTTGGATTCGAGCGTGAAGTTGAGCTATTGTTTCGTTGTCGGCCATTTTGATGGTGTATAGTTTGTTCAGGAGCAGATCTCTCTTGCTGATCCGAGTGTCTGATGTTCCTTCATGCAGCTCGATTAGTTTTCCCCACAGCTCCTTAGCACTGTTGAAAGGGCCCACCCGGTTCAGCTCCTCTTTCGTTAAGCCGCATCGAAGGGTCTAGGTCGCCTTTGCATACGCTTCAATTTTTCATTTCAGAGCGGTGTCCCACTCTATGTAGCTTTAAGGTACTCCTTCAGCATTTCTCGGAATCTCCAGTCCGGACTGGATGATTATCTGAAGGATCGTGTACGTCCGCTAGAGGGGGATCGATGTGGCGTGCAGAGGGGGGGGGGTGAATGCACTTTTTCGGATCTTTGATCTCGACAGAGTTGTTAGCGCAGCGGAAATAATATGTAAAGAAAATAACAATGCTAACAACCTGATTTAGTTGGTATCCACCCCGGCCGGGTGACTAATCCAACAATCCGTCTGTGGATCACTCCCCGGATAACCTCCGGCTATCACGTGTCGCTCCTTGTGGGTGGAGAAACCTCACCAGAACACCAACCAAAGCTCTGGACACGAAGACTACTAACTTGCCCTTAACCAAGACAAGTTTCGTCAAGAAACTCAGCCACCACGAAGTCCTCTTTAAATAGGACTCGGGGTTGATTTCTCGCTACCAGTCGACCGCCCCCAGGGCAGTCGACTGGTGCCAGCCAAATTCGACCGTTACACCCCAACGTTCGAATTTTAGGCAGCTCACCAGCCACCTACCAATCGACTGCCCCAAGGGCAGTCGACTGGTCCCAGGGCTGAGACCTTTCTGTGAGTTCCATTAGTCGACTGCCCCCAGGCCAGTCGACTGGTCTACTCACCCACCTAAGGTTACCCATCCTGAGTACATTCCACTTCGCACTCAAACCCTAGGATTTCCAGAGTACAATCACACTGCCCTCGTACCCTCACGATTTGACTGACTCCTCCTCCGCAGCCTCAACTATTGCCTTCGCGCCCTCTTCATCTTCGGCCCTCGTCCCTCGGATGAACACGCAAGCCTCCAACTTGCCTCCATGCCACCCTTCACGTATGCCTCGAAGTCCGCGCCCATCAGCTCATCGTCCCTGCACTCCATGGTCCCTCAGATGCGCACGCCAGCCTCCAGCTGGCCTCCATGCCATCCTTCACCGTACTGAGGCCGTCCAGTCAGGTCCATATGCGTAACCTGTACAACCTGCACACTCAACATACGTATATCAAATACAAGGGAAAACCTAACTTAAACCCTTTGCCCAAACATCAAAACTCATGGTCACACCGGACCATCTTAGGGTCGATTGCTCCAACAATCTCCCCCTTTTTGATGTTTGGCAATTCGTTTAAGTTAGGAAAGCAAGATAGTAGTAAATAGCAAAAATCATGCTAAATGAATGCATATGCAATGCATAACTGGATCCTATCCCAAGGCATCCCACACCTAACCCTCCAAGTTAGGAATTTTCTACACCTAACCTTCCAAGTTAGGATTTTCACCACCTAACCCTCCAAGTTACGATTTTCACGGGCTTTTTAAAGCTTCCCCCAAGCTCCCCCTACATTGGACTTACAAAGGCTTTTTAAGAACCTCTCCAAGGTTCCCCTTACGCCAACAGTGGAGCAACCATGCTCCCCCTTAATCTCGACTCCCCCTAAACCTAGGGTTTCTAGCAAAGGTAAGTTTGGTTTCCCAACTTAAACTCAAACTTCTCCCCCTTTGCCATACATCAAAAAGACCCCAATAATATCCCAATTATTGGTTCTTTTAATCCCCAATGATCATAAACAATGTGTAATAGCCCCCCATACACTTGTTTTGCATCATTTTGACCCCAAACTAGCTGTTGATACAAAAATTGGCCTTTACCAGTCGACTGCCAAAATGGCAGTCGGCTGATACTCTGAAAGTCTGAAATTTTAGCATTTGTGACGAAATTCAGAAATGCGCCAAAAATTCCACAAATCTCCAAAAATTCCCAAATTTTGTGGAGAGGTTTGTGGTACCCATATCTACTTGGAAAAAATACATTCAAAAATGTATCTATCACCATTCCCAAGTTTGACACAAAACCCAAAACTAGCCAAAAACTTCAATCAAACCTTGACCTAAAGTTCTAGTTTTGGTTTCCTCTTGATGTCTTTGCCCATGCCACCCCCACAATGCATCCCTAGCATTGATTTACATGGCAATAACATATCAAAAACTAATTTTCATGCAATATGACCCCAATGTCATATTTTTATGCATGAAACTCAAAAACACCGTGCCAAAACCTAAGAATTGAGACTCAAGTCCGTCTCCAATTCTTTTGGCACACTCCATGGTCCATCTAGACCACTAGGAGCACCCCTCCTAAGGTCAATTCACCATATATCCCAAAGGCTTCTAGAGCTCTCCCTTGAGCTCTTAGCCCTAGCCACCTCCCTAGGTGACTCAACAAATGCTAAACCACACCGGTGAATCTCCGGTGACTCTTGGCCTACGAACTCAACCCTCTTAACCTTGGACCCCTTGTCCTTAGTTAAGACCTTTTCCTTTCCTTTTGATGGCATTCCCTTGCCATTTTTGCCCTCCCCCTTCTTGCCATAATCATATGCTACCCTAGCATATCTCTTTCCCTTGGCATGGGAGTCCTTAGATCGGTATCCTAGACCCGATCTATCATTGGTGCGGTTTAGGCCACCCAATACCATATTCAAACCCTTGGATCCAACGGTGAATCTCTCTAGGGTTTTCTCTAACCTATCAAGCTTTTCCCTTAAAGCTTGATTTTCCCTTTCTAGGTTCCTAAACCTAGAATCCACATGTCCACTTTGGACATTCCTAGACCTACCCTCCTTTCTAGGCACATCCCTCCCATTCTTGGGATTTTTGCCTTGATTCTTAGGTCTAGAGGTCTTTGATTTTTCATGATGTATGACCTTTCTAGGGTTTTGATCTACCTTGTTAACCCTATTCCTATCATTATATTTAAAACCAAAGTTATGCACCATTAGGCAGTTTTCATGAAATCTAGCATGCATGGATGAACAATTTGTATTATTTCTAACATTCATGGAGGTATTTAAATTTGAATGGCAAATTGACCTAGGGTTAGGAATTATCTCCCTTACCCTTGTAGTCCCTCCGTGTTGTGATCTTTGCTTCCTTCTCTCTTCTTTCTCCCATCTTCTTAGATGCTCCATTTTCTTGAGCTTTCCACTCATTGGGCATCTTGTGTGGTAGTGTCCTAGCTCTCCACACGTGAAGCATCTAATTTTCTTCTTCTTAGCTTGAGCCTCTTTATTCCTACAACCCATGTTTGATTCAAATCGAATGGACTCAGGTTTAGAAGTTACCTCTCTTTTAGCTTTTGGACACTTGTCCTTGTAGTGCCCCTTTTCATTACACCCAAAGTATGTAATGTGGTCCTTTCTCTTGGCTTTGGTGGAGGTAGATGCTAGGTTGACTACTTCTTCAACTTTTGACGATGTGGAGGCTTCCTCTTGATCATGTGTAGATAAGGGTCTCTCCTCCCCCTCAATCCTTGAGGTGGTGACCTCTTCTTCTTCTTCTCTTGAGGAGGTCGATGATCTTTCACTTACCTCCTCCTCCTCACTTGAAGAGGTTGACACTTCTTCCTCCTCGTGAGCTATTGAGCCCATTTCCTTGGACTCGTCCACCACTTGACCTTGTGTAGGGTTTTTATGAAATTCCACCAACTTGGTCCATAATTCGTGTGCATTCTTATAATTCCCTACAACATTAAAATATTGTTAGGCAAAAGATTTATTAATATACTCATTACCTTCTCATTTGCCTTTGATTGCCCTTGTTGTTCTTGAGTCCAATATCTTGGGCGGAGCTTCTTTCCGTGCTTATCCTTTGAAACTTCGAAGGGCTCATTTATCATCATCAAGCACTCCCACTCCATGCCAAACCATGTTTCCATTCTCGCCCTCCAAAAATCGAAGTCTTCATGATCGTAGGACAGTGGAGTGTAGATGTCTTCCCCAAGTTTGTCTTCCATGGTTCTCCTTCCTCTAGCGTGTGCTCCCTCGGCGGTTAGTCCGATCAAGAGCGGTCCTTCGCTCTGATACCAACACAAGGATCGTGTACGTCCGCTAGAGGGGGATCGATGTGGCGTGCAGAGGGAGGGGTGAATGCACTTTTTCGGATCTTTGATCTCGACAGAGTTGTTAGTGCAGCGGAAATAATATGTAAAGAAAATAACAATGCTAACAACCTGATTTAGTTGGTATCCACCCCGGCCGGGTGACTAATCCAACAATCCGTCGGTGGATCACTCCTCGGATAACCTCCGGCTATCACGTGTCGCTCCTTGTGGGTGGAGAAACCTCACCACAACACCAACCAAAGCTCTGGACACGAAGACTACTAACTTGCCCTTAACCAAGACAAGTTTCGTCAAGAAACTCAGCCACCACGAAGTCCTCTTTAAATAGGACTCGGGGCTGATTTTTGCCTACCAGTCGACTACCCCCAGGGCAGTCGACTGGTGCCAGCCAAATTCGACCGTTACACCCCAACGTTCGAATTTTAGCCGGCTCACCAGCCACCTACCAGTCGACTACCCCAAGGGCAGTCGACTGGTCCCAGGGCTGAGACCTTTCTGTGAGTTCCATCAGTCGACTGCCCCCAGGCCAGTCGACTGGTCTACTCACCCACCTAAGGTTACCCATCCTGAGTACATTCCACTCCGCACTCAAACCCTAGGATTTTCCGAGTACAATCACACTGCACTCGTACCCTCACGACTTGACTGACTCCTCCTCCACAGCCTCGACTGTTGCCTTCGCGCCCTCTTCATCATCGGCCCTCGTCCCTCGGATGAACACGCAAGCCTCCAGCTTGCCTCCATGCCACCCTTCACGTACGCCTCGAAGTCCGCGCCCATCAGCTCATCGTCCCTGCACTCCATGGTCCCTCAGATGCGCACGCCAGCCTCCATCTGGCCTCCATGCCATCCTTCACCGTACTGAGGCCGTCCAGTCAGGTCCATATGCGTAACCTGTACAACCTGCACACTCAACATACGCATATCAAATACAAGGGAAAACCTAACTTAAACCCTTTGCCCAAACATCAAAACTCATGGGCACACTGGACCATCTTAGGGCCGATTGCTCCAACATTATCCACATGTCCACCCGAGTTTTCAGGTGGACCTCCATTCTGCTCTTCCAGTAGGAGAAGTCCTCCCCACTGAAGAGAGGTGGTCTTGCGGTGCTGAAACCTTCTTGCATGGACATTTTATCTAAAAAAAACTCACAAAAAAAAATATCCCAAGACTAGGTCTTGGATTAGTAGTGCGGGATTAAAGAAAAATATTTGTCGAGTAGTGTTGCACCAATCTCGATCAACAAAAAAAATATTAGAATAATTTCGAACGAGAAAAAAATTTTTAAAAAAAATCCAAAAAATTTTCAAACTGGTGATTGCACCAAATTTGAACTTCCCCGCTCTGATACCACTTGTTGGATGAGAGAACCGATAGAGGGGGGGTGAATATCGAAAAACGCTTTTCGGATAGAGATTAGAGCAAGTATGCAGCGGAAATAGAAAACAATCGCGAACACAGGTAGTTTTACTTGGTTCGGAGCCTAGGTCGACTCCTACTCCAAGGCCCACGGTCGTTGACCGTTTACTGGGGGCAATTCTATATGTGCGCAATAATTCTTACAAAAGGATTACAGTAGTAGTATAACAGAATTGAAATGACAGTTCTTCGTTACCGACGTCCGGTATGGGATGTTTCTCGGAGCAGAGGGACCTCGTTGCGCTTGTATGTCGAGTCGGGAGGTTTCTGGAGCAGAGCGCAGGAGCAGAAGAACGTAACAGCTTTTTGACCGGGGCGCCCGGAACGCTGGGGGCGCCCGGATTGACCGGGTTAAACCTCATCCGTTTGGCTTCTTGCTGGCTTGCTTCGTTGGCTTCACCTGGGGGCGCCCGGAGCGCTGGGGCGCCCGGAGCGCTGGGGGCGCCCGGAGCGCTGGGGGTGCCCGGGTGCATGGGGGGCGCCCGGGAGCACGGGGGCACCCTGCCCATGAGCTGTCGAAGCTTGCCTTTGCTTCATGTGTTTTGTGTTCACCTTGGGGGCACCCGGGACACTCCGGGCACCCTGGTCAGCTGTTGCCTCACTCCTTTGAGGCTCTCTGAGCTGGAGACATTCATTCCTTTGGTCCTGCATCCAGGGTTAGTCCAAAACAACATAAAGCAATATTATATTAATTTTATACAGCCTTAGCTGTCTTGGTTCTGACTTTGGGCCTCCAAAATGGAGCCCTAGGTCGAACCGACGCCTACTGTTCCCTCAACGGGGAACGCGTCCTCACCTACTCCTCTCGGGAGAATGTACCTGATGCCAACCGGCTCCTCCGGTAGGACTTTTGCCCAGCAGTCCTTCGCCAGGTCATGGATACCAAGCCGTCCTTCGCTCGGTGCCTAGCATTCCTTTACTAGGGCTTCAGTTCAAGCTGTCCTTCGCCTGGCGCCTAGCAGTCCTTCGCTAGGGCTTCAGTACCCTGGCTTTCCTTCGCCAGTGCCTAGAAGTCCTTCGCTAGGACTTTTTAGCCTGGCATTCCTTCGCCAGTGCCTAGCAGTCCTTCGCTAGGACTTTTTACCCTAGCATTCCTTCGCCAGCGCCTAGCAGTCCTTCGCTAGGACTTTTCCTGCACACTTAAGTAACATATTAGATAACAATTAAGACTTAACTTTTGAACCCTTTTGCCATTATCAAAACTTAGGTTCGACTTGGGTGCTTTCTGCACCAACAAAAAATTGACGTTTATACTGGCACACTGACGATGGAAGTGGGGGACACAGTAGTCCAGTTTAGTATTTTTGATGCTATGAAGTACCCAAGGGAAGATCACTCTATCATGAACATTGACATTCTGGACGGGCTGGTTGATACAGATTCAGTGACTGAGGGAGTTTCACATGATTTTTCTGGAGGAGTTATTTTTTCAGAGGTGGCTGAGGGAGTACTTGCTATTGAGACTAAGTATATTTCAGAGTTTATTTCAGATTCACTTCCAGCTGCTGAGGATTTTCTAAGTGTAGGAGATTGCATAGAGCCCCAAGGATCACCTAATTTTGTTAAGATTTCAGAGGACTCAGAGCATAGGTATGATAGTGTAGGGGATTGCACAGAGCCCCAAGGATCACTCATACCCACTTAGCAGGGCCAGATTGAACTTAAGCCACTACCAGGCCACTTGAAGTATGTGTACCTAGGAGAGGAGCAGAATTTTCCAGTTTTTATTGCACAACATTTGGAATCAGAGCAGGAAGAGAAATTATTGCAAGTCCTGAAGCAATACAAGAATGCGATTGGGTGGACTTTATTAGATATACCAGGTATCAGCCCAGCTCTCTGTATGCACAGGATATTTCTTGAAAGAAAATGTTAAACCCGTGAGGCAGCCACAAAGGAGACTTAATCCACTCATTTTGGACGTTGTAAAGAAAGAGGTGACTGATGGGCCCAAAAGATAGGTTGTCACGAATGTGGGTCTCAAATTTAGATATTTGTAAAGCTGGAAACCCTTTTTGCTAACGAGGATAAAATGTAGTAAAGGGGCCACAGGTCGTATTTTTCCTAGGGCTAGTTAAGGTTGTTTGATTTAAGCTCGAGTTTATGTGTCGTCAAATATTTTTGGGTTTCAGATAAGATTTGGATTTGGTTTGCAATCAGAAATGCACAGGATATTTCTCCATCGAACGTTGCTTTTTCCCTCCCTTATGTTTTGTCTTCCTCTCTTAATCCCCTTCTCTGTTTTCTTATTATATCCCATGTCCTTTTTTCCTCCCCTAATCCATTTTTTATTTTTTTTCTCTAACCCTGATTTTGCTCTCAAAATTCTCAATCGAATACTTCTGTCATTGTCGTACACATCACTATGACCCCACACACACCGCTGTAGCAGAATGCTATAAGTAGCTGCTAGCATCGTCGTCATTTTTTTCTCCGACGCTTCACAATAAATTACTTTTGATTTAGATGATTTTTTTCTTTAATCTCTTTTGAATTTCAATTACAGATTATTTAAGTGTTCAAAATATATATTGTTAAATTTTTTATAACATATTTCGATCAAGATGATAAAAGATGATTCGCTCACTTAACGTTCTTACCAACCCATCCTAAGATCAATACGGAGAAGGTAAATTACATGGACTACTAATCCCGACCTTGCCTAGGGGGGGGGGTCGGTTCGCTCCACCAGCCAGCCTGGCGCCATGAAGATCCAACAGATGGATCAACCAAAGACCTTGCCCGAGGGCCTCCTGAGCCAGGAAGCCCCCCTGGGATGCTATCTAGCCAACAACGAGCAAGGACGATCAGTTGGCCTCCCACTCCACTTGGCTCGGTCGCCTCAACCCATTCCTCGATCCCGATCTGGGTCGGATAAGCCAGTCGAACGCGTGGCGACCCACGCTCCAGCAGCATCACAAAGACCAGATATCTAACAGAATCAGCTAGACATAACTCAATAAACTCCCGACTCAGGGCGTACCCTGCGCCTCAGCTCTATCAGTCGGACGTGTGGCTGTCCACACTCACTGGCCATCACCCAACCAGGTCCTTGACATTCAGACCCGTCAGTCGACGCCCGGGGTACGGGCTGTCTTGCCCCTACACCCCCTATGTCATCATATCCAGGGTACGACCTTGCTATCGGGGTATTGCACACCCTACTCGTCTCTGACACATCTCGTGGTCAGTCCGCCAATTCAGTATCTTCGTACTGCTCGAGCACCCCGCGTCATGCCGCGCCATGGCCAAGTGCTCTCATATGAGTTGACAGGTATCACAACCTTGTCTCGTCAACACAGACAAGGGTTGTCAGCTCCCCATGCTATATAAACTCTTCACTCCTCCTACCGCAGGTATGCGCACGTGAGCTTTCTCATCTACTGCTGCCTTTCAATTCAGCTCCACTATATTTCCTGCGGATACTGACTTGACCGTCAGAGTGCCTGACCGGGAAAACCCCCCCGGCTGATTTGCTAGCAGTCATCGTTTTGCAGGCCAGATCCAACTCAGAGCCATATCAGTGTTGAGGCAATCTGTAGTCCGGAGTGACCAAGTGTTTTGATGTTTGGGCAAAGGGTTTAAGTTAGGTTTACCCTTGTTATCTCATATGTGTATGTTGAGTGTGCAAGTTGTACAGGTTACACATATGCACTTGACTGGACGACCTCGATACGGTGAAGGGTGGCATGGAGACAAGCTGGAGGCTTGTGTGCGCACCTGAGGGACCTTGGAGAGCAGGGACGATGAGCTGATGGGCGCGGACTTCGAGGCATGCATGAAGGATGGCATGGAGGCAGGCTGGAGGCTTGCGTTCATCCGAGGGACGGGAGCTGAAGATGAAGAGGGCGCGAAGGCAACAGTCGAGGTTGCGGATGAGGAGTCAGTCAAGTCGTGAGGGTACGAGTGTTGTGTGAATGCACTCGGGAAGGGTTTCAGCTAAGAACCAGTCGACTGCCCTAGGATCAGTCGACTGGTAGGTGGCTGGTGAGTTGGCTGAGAATTCAAACGTTGGGTGCAACGGTCGAATTTCAGTGGCACCAGTCGACTGCCCTGGGAGCAGTCGACTGGTGGCGAGGGTTTCAGCCCGAGTCCTATTTAAAGAGGATTTCGTGGTGGCTGAGATTCTTGACGAATCTTGTCTTGGTTAAAGGCAAGATAGTAGTCTTTGTGCTCAGAGCTTTGTTTGAGGTTGTGGCGAGGTTTCTCCACCCACATGGAGCGACGAGGACTAGCTAGAGGTTATCCGGGGATTGATCCATTGACGAATTCTTAGATTAGTCACCCATCCGGGGTGGATACCAAATAAATCTTCCGTGTTAGCATTGGTTAGTATTTGTTTTTATTATTTTTGTATATTCCGCTGTGCAACTAACCATGTAGGAAGAAAGGGGGTCGAATAAGTGTTATTCACCCCCTCTAGCAAACATCTTCGATCCATCAGTTGGTATCAGAGCGAAGGACCACTCTTGATCGGACTAACCGCCAAGGGAGCACACGCTAGAGGAAAAGAACCATGGAAGATAAACTTGGGTAAGACATCTACACTCCACCGCCCTACGATCATGAAGACTTTGGTTTTTGGAGGGCAAGGATCGAGATTTGGTTCGGAATGGATTGGGCATGTAGGATTGCGCTAGAAGAGTCATTCGAGATTCCAAGGGATAAGCACGGAAAGAGGCTTAGGCCTAGATATTAGAATCAAGAACAACAAGATCAATCCAAGACAAACGAAAAGGTAATGACAATTTTAGTTAATCTTTTGCCTAATAATGTTTTGAGTTGTGTAAGTAAATATCAAAATGCATATGAATTATGGAGCTAAGTGAAAGAAATTCATGAGAAACCTACACAATCTCAAGAGTCCAAAGAGATGTGTCAAATGGTTCAAGAAGAAGAAAAAGGAGAAGAATTGACCATCTCATCAAGTGAAGTGGAAGAAGAAAGTGAGAGGTCATCTACCTCATCTAGAGAAGAGGAGGAGGTCACCACCTCATGAATTGAGGGGGAGGAGAGACCATCGTCAATGCCAGAACAAGAGGAGGTATCCACTTCATCCAAGATTGAAGAAGAAGTCAACCTAGCCTCCACCTCTACCTCCACCAAAGAAAGAGCCAAGGACCACATCACATGCTTTGGGTGCAATGAAAAGGGATACTACAAGGACAAGTGCCCACTGGGTAAAAAGGAGGTAAAGTCCCAACTCATTTCAAATTTTTCTAGTTCTAACATGGATTGTATGAACAAAGAAGTCCAAGCTAAACAAAAGAGAATCAAATGCTTCACATGTGGTGAGCTATGTAGCGACCCGCCTTCTCTGCTTCAGACGGATCGTTACTTTTCTCTACTTCTCGACTTTTGATACATGACTAAAAATGCGGAAATCTTTTTTTTAAACTTTTAAATTCATCTAACAATTATATTCTAACTTAAGCAATCATGCATGATAACATATCACACTTTCTATCTCGAAAGCTCGCAAATGGTACACTTTGAAGCTTGCCTCGCCCAACACCACAATCGGGTATCAGTCGACTGATACTGCATCAGTCGACTGATAGGCCTGAATTCAGAAAACTCAGATTTCGGCAGTTGCTTCACAGCTCCTCCAAACCTATAATTTCGAGCCATATGGAATCATGACACCATTTCTACACTCTATGACAGTTTTCAAATGAGTTTAGTCAATCAAAACGAATCCATGAACTTGAAATTTGGACTTTTGCGGAAGAAAATAAACTATTCAAGTTATATGAACTTTAACACTAAAGTTTGTACCAATCTTGACTTATATACATTCATAACACTAAATACATGTTCTATGACCTTGCTAAAGCATTATGAAATGTGAATGCAACTTTTCTAAACATATTTAAGCAATGAAACTTAATTCAAAGAAGAAATTGATACTATCTTGGCACATGCATCTATTTCTCTAACAAAGTATCAATATCTCCAACTACTCACATTTCTACTCATCCAATGCAATCATAAGAATATATAGGCTAAAAGAAATGACATGGAATCTTTACTCTAAGAAATTGAGTATGTAAAACTATCCAAACTTAAATGTTCGCTAAACTTCATAAAACAAGAACTTGAAATTCAAATGAACTATAACATTGTGAATTAAATAACTAAATTGTCTTGTGCCAAAGATCTCTCCATAATCAGCCACCACACACACTTTACTCAGCACCGCCTCGTCGTCTTCCTTCAGAATTGCTTGCCTTTACCTTTATCTGCAATAAGAGGAAATGCAACTAGTAAGCAAAAAGCTTAGTAAGTACTATCTAGCTCACAAAATCTCGAAATGTACAAACATGCTTTTAGAACAATATGAAAATCATATGAGATACTAATATGCTTGAAAGAAAACTAAGAACATGTATAACTCAAAACATGCATACTCAAGCATTAATAAATCTCAATTTACTTTTCTTGGCTCAACTTGAAGCTTTAGCTATTCTTTAACTTTTGAAAACTTTCTTAAACTTTAGAAAACTTTGCTAAAGCATATACTTGAAAATAATAATCACTTGGATCCACTGAAGACGTAAGTACCATCTCATATGCGCGTTCCCTAAAAGGTTGGGGTAGCGAGCCACCAATCCTAATAGAGCAGACCCTGGTCTACCAGGGCCAAGACCTTGGAATTGGACACCTGGATTTCTTTAACGACGCCCTTGGACGCCGGGTACTGGCCTTAGAAAATAAAATAGCTTTTCTTTCTTTTCTTTCTTATCTGTAAATGCCTTGGCATTTTCTTGAGCACCTTGCGTGCTAAAATCCCTAAGTCTTGACTTTTAATTTGGGGATTTCTTAAGGCCTTGGCCTTTTCTTTTCTTATCTTTATCTTCTCTTTTCTTTTCTCATAACTTTTCTTAGCCCTAATCTCATATAGGGTGCTTAATCAACTTATACAAACATATAATGAACTAATATCACATGCCAAAAATCATAAACTAAAGAAACTTTCTCTTTTAAAACTTTTAAAGGAAATTCTCGCGGAAAACCGCCTCTTACTGCAGGTGAGCAGTACTTACATTGATATCTTGGACTTACAACCAAGATTGACGTCTAGAGCTCGGGAGAAACTTGAGATCTCGGAGAATTCTTCGCGCCTACGCGTTCCTCTCGTCGCGGGGATTCCGAATATTGGAAGATCTCTTGGAGAAGAGCCTTGGCCGGCCCCCTAGATCTTGGTGTTGTTTCGTCCAAGAGAGGAGAAGTCGGCGTGAGGGTTTGGAGAGGAGAGAAATAAAACTTCTCTCTTTAATTACCTATTTATACTTATGGGGGCGGATTAACCTAACTACACCTTAAATATATTTCTCTCCATTCTTTACTGTGCTTGATACCCTAGCCCAGCTGGTCGCGCTCGTTCTGGTTCCGGGTGGTCGCGGGTTCGAACCACCGGCTGCCCTTAAGTGGTTTTTCCTTTTTTTTCTTTCTCCTTTTT
This sequence comes from Boesenbergia rotunda, assembly GCA_024364735.1. NCBI lineage: Eukaryota > Viridiplantae > Streptophyta > Magnoliopsida > Zingiberales > Zingiberaceae > Boesenbergia > Boesenbergia rotunda. The sequence continues at coordinate 341,403 of JAGFNQ010002812.1, forward strand.
TTAAAATACCAAACGGACTCGGAAAATTCCATAAAAATATTCTAAAAATTCCTAAAAATATCTAGAATATTTCTAAACCATTTTTAAATAATTCTAAGGACTTTAAGAACTAAAAATGGAAATTTTGGGGCGTTACAATCCCCCATACCTTATGAAAAGTTCGTCCTCGAACTTAGAATAATTCTGGATATCTCTCTCTCATGCTGTCCTCACGTTCCCAAGTAGCCTCTTCATGCTTTTGATTCTGCCAGATGACCTTCACTAGTGGCACTTCTTTGTTTCTTAATCTTTTAACTGCCTTGTCCACTATCTGTGTCGGTCTGCTCTCATAACTAAGATCTTCTTGGATCTGTACTGACTGAGGCTGAATCACTTGGCTAGGGTCGTGAATACACTTCTTTAGCATAGAGACATGAAATGTACTGTGGATAGCTGACATATCCTCTGGTAAGTCCAGCTCATAGGCTACCTTCCCAACTCTCTTTATAATATTATAGGGTCCTATGTAGCGAGGACTCAGCTTGCCCTTCTTGCCAAATCTCATCACTCCCTTCATAGGAGCGACCTTGAGAAATACTGAATCTCCAACTTGGAATTCAAGTGGCCTACGGCGTGTGTCAGCATAACTTTTCTGTCTACTCTGGGCAGTCTCAATCCTCTGGCGGATCGTCTGGATAGCCTGAGTGGTCTCATCTATAAGCTCAGTCTGGCTGTCTAGTTCTGACTCCATCTCCTTCCTCTCACCAGCTTCTTGCCAACATATAGGTGATCTACATTTCCTGCCATACAATGCCTCATAAGGTGCCATCCTGATGGTGGCCTGATAGCTATTGTTGTAGGCAAACTCAGCTAAGCACAGAAATTTGCACCAACTACCTTTAAAGTCCAACGCACAAGCCCTGAGCATGTCTTCTAAAATCTGATTTACTCTCTCTGTTTGTCCATCTGTCTAGGGATGGAAAGCTGTGCTGAACTGAAGTCTGGTGCCTAGGGCGTCCTGAACACACCTCCAAAAATGGGAGATGAATCGCCCATCTCTGTCAGAAACGATCGACTTCGGGACTCCGTGAAGCCTGATTACTTCTTTCACGTACAGCTGTGCTAATTGCTCTACCGAATGCGATAACTTGATGGCTAGGAAGTGGGCAGACTTGGTCAATCTGTCCACTATCACCCAAATTGCATCGTGTCCATGGGTGGTTCTTGGAAGACCTGTGATAAAGTCCATGGATATTTCTTCCCACTTCCACTCTGGAATGGGAAGAGGCTGTAGAACTCCTCCTGGTCTCTGGTGCTCGGCTTTGACCCTCTGGCAGGTCAAGCAGGTACTGATATATCTGGCCACGTCTCGCTTGAGTCCAGACCACCAGAATCTCTTCTTTAAATCTTGGTACATCTTGGTAGAACCAGGATGCATAGAGTACGGGGTACTGTGGGCTTCTTCTAAAATATTCTTTCTTAGTTCCTCATCATTGGGGACGCAAAGGCGGTCTCCAAGATAGAGGATGCCACTATCTGATACTCGAAACTCTGAATTTTCTGCCTCTTGGATCCCCTGCTTGATCTTCTGGATCTCTGGGTCTTGACTTGCTTTCTTGTATATCCATAAGCAGGGTTGACTCTAGAGTCAATGCAGAAAGTTGCCCAATTATTACCTCGACTCCAAAATCCTTTATTTCTTTCTGAAGTGGTGGAGACAGTGAGGATAGGGACATCAGTGCTGCACAGGATTTTCTGCTCAGTGCATCTGCCACTTTATTAGCTTTACCTGGGTGGTAGAGGATTTCACAGTCATAATCTTTGACCAACTCTAGCCACCTGCGCTGCCTCATATTCAGATCCTTCTGAGTGAAGAAGTACTTCAAACTCTGATGGTCTGTGAAGATTCTGCACTGCACTCCATACAGGTAGTGTCTCCAGAGCTTCAGTGCAAAACCACAGCTGCTAGCTCAAGGTCGTGGGTAGGGTAATTCTTCTCATAGTCCTTGAGCTGTCTGGAGGCATATGCTATTACTTTACCGTCTTGCATGAGGACAGCTCCAAGGCCCATCTTGGATGCATCACTGTAGATGTCAAAGGCCTTGTCACTCTCTGGAACAGTCAGGATGGGAGCACTAGTCATCTCTTCTTCAGCTCTAGAAAACTGTGCTCGCATTTATCTGACCATTCAAACTTCTTGTTCTTTCTGGTCAAGGCTGTGAGTGGAGAGGCTATCCTGGAAAAGTCCTCCACAAATTTTCTGTAATATCCTGCCAGGCCTAAGAAGCTTCTGATCTCACTGGCATTCTTGGGTCTACACCAGTTGCTGACTGCTTCTATCTTGGCTGGATCAACTTGAATGCCTTCTTTGGATACAATGTGACCTAGGAAGGTCACCTGATCTAGCCAAAACTCACACTTTGAGAATTTTGCATAGAGCTTCTCCTGCTGAAGGATCTGCAGCACTATCCTCAAGTGTGTAGCATGGTCCTCTGGAGTCTGTGAGTATATGAGAATATCATCAATAAATACAATGACGAATTTATCGAGATACTCCCTGAAGATGTGGTTCATCAGCTCCATGAAGACTGCTGGAGCATTGGTTACTCCAAAAGGCATTACTACAAATTCGTAGTGGCCGTATCTTGTCCTGAAGGCCGTCCTGGGGATGTCACTTTCTTTAACCTTCAGCTGATGATACCCAGAACGCAGATCTATCTTCGAGAACACTGTAGCCCCTTTGAGTTGATCAAATAAATCATCTATTCTAGGAAGGGGGTACTTGTTCTTGATGGTTACCTTGTTCAGAGCTCTGTAGTCTATGCACAGACGCATAGACCCATCCTTCTTCTTGACGAAAAGTACAGGAGCTCCCCAAGGTGAATGACTAGGGCGGATGAAACCCTTGTCAAGCAGCTCTTGCAATTGTTCTTGTAATTCTTTCAGTTCTGCTGGTGCCATGCGATAAGGTGCCTTCGAAATTGGGTTGGTTCCTGGGGCCAACTCAATTTCAAACTCAATTTCCCGATTGGGAGGGAGTCCTGGTAACTCTTCAGGAAACACCTCAGGATAGTCACAGACTACCCTCACTTCTTCTCTCTTCAATCCTTCTCCTTGACTCGCATCCACTATATGAGCTAGAAACCAGAGCACCCCTTCTCTAACATTCTCTGAGCTTGTAAGGTAGGTAGGAACCTATTTATCTTTCTCCTTGGGTCTCCAATAAACTCAAAGAAGGTTCTGCTTCTGGTGTGAACTTGACTTTTTCTTGCGGCAGTCTATAGAAGCATTATACTTGCTCAAGAAGTCCATTCCTAAAATGACATCGTAATCCTTCATCTCAAGGACTAACAAGTCACTGTAGAGCTCTCGGTTGGAAATCTAGATTGATACTGCCCTTAGCCTCTCAGTAGAGGCCATTACTTCCCCTGACGGTAAGGTTGTTAAGAACTTCATCGTTCAACCTTTCTGGTGGCCTTTATACTGTTTAAGTAGTGCTCAGTGATCAAAGCACTACTTATTAGTTCCTCGGAGGTTTGCAGCCTCTTAACACCGCTAGCCCCCTTCAACGCTATCTCAGGCCTTAACATCTTGAGCATTAGCCTAACTATCTCTTTTTCTGTGCTAACTAGCTCTGGGCACAGATGAGCTAACCGCTTAAACATCTTCACTGCTTCATCCACGGATAGTTCTCCTTGTCTGAACTCCGTGAATTCATCATAATGCTTGTTGGTTACTTGCATGTGAAGTATTCTTCGAAGAACTCAGTCTCGAAGTCGGCCCATGTCATCTGGCTGACATTTCTCTTGGCCTTGACTCTCTTCCACTATATTCTAGCATCTCCCGTAAGGCAGAAAGATGCACACTTTATCTTCTCTACCTCATGCCAGTCCAGTAGCCCTACTATTCTTTCCAACGTTTTGAACCATGCTTAAGCATCCCATGGTTTGCTTGTGCCTGGGAAGTTCCCTGGCTTCAGTTTCTCCTACTGAATGAGGTACGCTTCTTGCCTTCTAGGAGCTTGCTCCTCGTTTTGGGCCTTTCTAGGACGTCCTCAAATGTATAACTTAACACTTAATGGTAATGTTCCCAAACTTGCTTTAGGATATAACAAGACCTTGGTCTTGATTCTTATCTCATTTCTTAGTCCTAGAACTCGTTCTAGGGCTTAGTAAGACCTTGGTCTTACTCAAAACTTTTATCAAGCACCATGCGTGCCATAATCCCAAAACTTACTTTTGGGCAAATCAAGTAAGTACTTAAGCATTTCTCTAATATCCATTCTAGGGATTAAACATGATTCCGTGGTACTAAGGTATTAAACATGCTTCCTTGTTCTATGCACATATGAGTAAGTACTTAAGCATTTCTCTATACTGAAGTTAAGTAAAGGAGCAATAGAAAAACTGAAACTTAAAGCTTTCTTACTTGAAGACGGCAAGGTTGATGCTGATGTGTGTGTGATGCTGGAGAATGGGAACTGCTCTGATACCACCTGTAGCGACCCGCCTTCTCTGCTTCAGACGGATCGTTACTTCTCTCTACTTCTCGACTTTTGATACATGACTAAAAATGCGGAAATCTTTTTTTTTAAACTTTTAAATTCATCTAACAATTATATTCTAACTTAAGCAATCATGCATAATAACATATCACACTTTCTATCTCAAAAGCTCGCAAATGGTACACTTTGAAGCTTGCCTCGCCCAACACCACAATCGGGTATCAGTCGACTGATACTGCATCAGTCGACTGGTAGGCCTGAATTCAGAAAACTCAGGTTTCGGCAGTTGCTTCACAGCTCCTCCAAACCTATAATTTCGAGCCATATGGAATCATGACACCATTTCTACACTCTATGACAGTTTTCAAATGAGTTTAGCCAATCAAAACGAATCCATAAACTTGAAATTTGGACTTTTGCGGAAGAAAAATAAACTATTCAAGATATATGAACTTTAACACTAAAGTTTGTACCAATCTTGACTTCTATACATTCATAACACCAAATACATGTTCTATGACCTTGCTAAAGCATTATGAAATGTGAATGCAACTTTTCTAAACATATTTAAGCAATGAAACTTAATTCAAAGAAGAAATTGATACTATCTTGGCACATGCATCTATTTCTCTAACAAAGTATCAATATCTCCAACTACTCACATTTCTACTCATCCAATGCAATCATAAGAATATATAGGCTAAAAGAAATGACATGGAATCTTTACTCTAAGAAATTGAGTATGTAAAACTATCCAAAACTTAAATGTTCGCTAAACTCCATAAAACAAGAACTTGAAATTCAAATGAACTATAACATTGTGAATTAAATAACTAAATTGTCTTGTGCCAAAGATCTCTCCATAATCAGCCACCACACACACTTTACTCAGCACCGCCTCGTCGTCTTCCTTCAGAATTGCTTGCCTTTACCTTTATCTGCAATAAGAGGAAATGCAACTAGTAAGCAAAAAGCTTAGTAAGTACTATCTAGCTCACAAAATCTCGAAATGTGCAAACATGCTTCTAGAACAATATGAAAATCATATGAGATACTAATATGCTTGAAAGAAAACTAAGAACATGTATAACTCAAAACATGCATACTCAAGCAATAATAAATCTCAATTTACTTTTCTTGGCTCAACTTGAAACTTTAGCTATTCTTTAACTTTTGAAAACTTTCTTAAACTTTCGAAACTTTGCTAAAGCATATACTTGAAAATAATAATCACTTGGATCCACTGAAGACGTAAGTACCATCTCATATGCGCGTTCCCTAAAAGGTTGGGGTAGCGAGCCACCAATCCTAATAGAGCAGACCTTGGTCTACCAGGGCCAAGACCTTGGAATTGGACACCTGGATTTCTTTAACGACGCCCTTGGACGCCGGGTACTGGCCTTAGAAAATAAAATAGCTTTTCTTTCTTTTCTTTCTTATCTGTAAATGCCTTGGCATTTTCTGAGCACCTTGCGTGCTAAAATCCCTAAGTCTTGACTTTTGGGGATTTCTTAAGGCCTTGGCCTTTTCTTTTCTTATCTTTATCTTCTCTTTTCTTTTCTCATAGCTTTTCTTAGCCCTAACTCATATAGGGTGCTTAATCAACTATATAAACATATAATGAACTAATATCACATGCCAAAAATCATAAACTAAAGAAACTTTCTCTTTTAAAACTTTTAAAGGAAATTCTCGCGGAAAACCGCCTCTTACTGCAGGTGAGCAGTACTTACATTGATATCTTGGACTTACAACCAAGATTGACGTCTAGAGCTCGGGAGAAACTTGAGATCTCGGAGAATTCTTCACACCTACGCGTTCCTCTCGTCGCGGGGATTCCGAATATTGGAAGATCTCTTGGAGAAGAGCCTTGGCCGGCCCCCTAGAGCTTGGTGTTGTTTCGCCCAAGAGAGGAGAAGTCGGCGTGAGGGTTTGGAGAGGAGAGAAATAAAACTTCTCTCTTTAATTACCTATTTATACTTATGGGGGCGGATTAACCTAACTACACCTTAAATATATTTCTCTCCATCCTTTGCTGTGCTTGATACCCTAGCCCAGCTGGTCGCACTCGTTTCTGGTTCCGGGGTGGTCGCGGGTTCGAACCATCGGCTGCCATTTAGTGGTTTTTTCCTTTTTTTTCTTTCTCCCTTTTTTTAAAATACCAAACGGACTCGGAATATTCCATAAAAATATTCTAAAAATTCCTAAAAATATCTAGAATATTTCTAAACCATTTTTAAATAATTCTAAGGACTTTAAGAACTAAAAATGAGAATTTTGGGGCGTTACAAGCTAAGACACTACCACACGAAATGCCCAATGAGTGGAAAGCTCAAGAAAATGGAGCATCTAAGAAGATGGGAGAAGGAGGAGAGAAAGAAAAGAAGCTTGCAACAAGGAGAAGCTCCAAAGGTAAGGAAGATAACTCCTAACCTTAAGCCAAAATGTAATTCGATTTTTGAGTTCTTCTATTCATGATAAAATTAATCATTCATCTATGTATGCTAGAAATCATGAAAAGTGCTTACTTGTGCACAATTTTGGATTTAGATATAATGATAGGACTAGGGTTAACAAGGTAGATCAAAACCCTAAGAAAAGCATGCACAATGTTAGACCTAAGACCTTTGGACCTAAGGATCATGACACTAATCACAAGAAGGGAAGAAATGTACCTAGGAAAATGGATAGGTCTAGGAATGTCAAAAATGGGCATATGAACTCTAAGGCTAGAAACGTGGCAAAGGAAAATCAAGCCTTGAGGGCAATGCTTGATGCATTGGAAAAGATCCTAGAAAGGTTCACGATTGGATCAAAGGGCCTAGATATGGTGTTGGGTAGTATAAAACCCAACTATGATAGATCGGGGTTGGGTTACCGATCTAAGACCTACAAGGCCAATAAAAAGAAATATAATCAAGGCAAGAGGGAAAAGTCCAAGGATGACAAGGGGGTGTCATCCAAAGGGAAAGAGAAGGACTTAACCAAAGACAAAGTGTCCAAGGTTAAGAAGGTTAGATTTATAGGCCAAGAGTCACCGGGGGCATACCAGTGTGGCCTAGTATGGATTGAGTCACCTAGGATGGTGGTTAGGGCTTAGAGCTCATGGGGGAGCTCTAGGAGTCTCTGGGGTCCGTGGTAAATGGATTTCAAAAATTTCTCTCCTAGGAAATTAGGTTAAATGTGCCAAATAGGGTTGAAAGACTTGGGTAAGTCTTAATCCTAGGTTTTGGCACATTAAAAAGGGATTTAAGGAGAAAAAGGTGAAAATGAGGTTATAATCGTTAAAATTAAGGTTTAATGGGCAAATACCATATAATTGAGTGCTAAAAATATATCATAGCCAAATATTAGAAGATATATCAAGGAAAGGCCACAATTAGGATTTTTGGGATGAGTTTAAATTATACATTTTAGAGAAAATTGAGTTTCGTGCCAATCTTGGGATCCGGAGTATATTTGTTTGGAAACGTATTTTTCCCAAGTAGGCATTGGCCCCACAAATCTCCCACGAAATTTTAGAATTTTTGGAGATTTATGAAATTATTTAGGAATTACTGAAATTGGGTTGAAAAACCTGAAATTCAGGTATCAGTTGACTGCCCCAGGGTCAGTCGACTGATCTTAGCCCAGAAACATTCTGTGAGTTTTGGGAGTCGACTGCCCCAGGGGCAGTCGACTGATCCAGTAGGGCTAGAGAGAAAAGGTATTTTGGAGGATAAGATATGTCCTTAAAGATAAATCCTTGGTTATACTCTTTAAATAATGTCTTGCCTCATGGTTTAATGGTAATTAAATGAGGGTAAAAAGATATCATTGAATTCAAGAAGAACTAATGAGTGATTAAGATTCAATGGGTGATTTTGAGTGATAAGTTCTTGATAAATGAAAGGAAGATTTGAGGACAATTCCTTGTGTAGATTAATCATGGTTAGATTTGGCAAACACAAGGAATCATGATTTGAGTTCAAAATTGATACGAAATGCTAAACTGTTAGGAAATTATGTTTGTACCAAAAGATAAGCACATTTGTGGTTTTCATAAAATCTTATTTTTCTAGGATAGGGTATATCCTAGCAAGTGTGCTTGCAATCCCGTAGGATTGTTTAAGGTTTTATAAAGTTCTTGTTGGCACTAGGGATAAGGTTGCTTGGGGGCAATCCTTAATGGTGCCCAAGGAAGAGGAACTTGGGTTGTTAGGTTGGGTAGAACCTAATTTAAGTCTATGGTGTTAAGTTGGGTAGAACTTAACCTGAGAAAAATGAAAATTGGGAGAAGGCATAGGTTAAGGGGGATGTTCCCTCCTTGGTTGCCTTAATTTTCATAGGAAAGTTTTGGATTTTATGTCCAACTTGGGAATGATGATAGATACATGGTTGGATGTATTTTTCCCAAGTAGGTATGGATACCACAAAGTTCTCCACGAAATTTGGGAATTTTTGGAAATTTGTGAAATTTCTGGCGCAATTCTGAAAATGACCAGAAAATTGATAAATCAGAGTATCAGTTGACTGCCCTGGGGGCAATCGACTAGTCAGGGCTGGTGTGGGTATCCAGCAGCTGACTTGGGTCCGAATGATGGAAAACAAGTGTATGGGGGGGTTAGTTCACGTTATTTATGATCATTAGGGATTAAAAGAACCGATAATTGGGATATTATTGAGGTCTTTTTGATGTATGGCAAAGGAGGAGAAAGTTGGGTTTAAGTTGGGAAACCTTACCTTTGCATGAATCACTAGGTTTAGGGGAGCTAAGATTAAGGGGGAGCATGGTTGCTCTATTCTTCGTGTAAGGGGAACCTTAGAGATGTTCTTAAAAAGCCTTTGTAAGTCCAATGTAGGGAGAACTTGGGAGAAGCTTTAAAAAGCCTGTCTTGGTGAAAATTCCTATCTTTGGGGAGTTAGGTGTGAAAAATCCTAACTTGGAAGGTTAGGTGGTGAAAAGTCCTAACTTGGAGGGTTAAGTGTTGAAAAAGTCTTAACTTGGAAGGTTAGGTGTAGGATGCCTTGGGATAGGATCCAGTTTTGCATTGCATATGCATTGTTTTTGTTATTAACTACTATCTTGTTTCCATAACTTAAACGTATTGCCAAACATCAAAAAGGGGGAGATTGTTGAGGCAATCTGTGGTCCGGAGTGACCAAGTGTTTTAATGTTTGGGCAAAGGGTTTAAGTTAGGTTTACCCTTGTTATCTCATATGTGTATGTTGAGTGTGCAGGTTGTACAGGTTACACATATGAACTTGACTGGACAGCCTCAGTACGGTGAAGGGTAGCATGGAGACAAGCTGGAGGCTTGTGTGCGCACCTGAGGGACCTTGGAGAGCAAGGACGATGAGTTGATGGGCGCGGGCTTCGAGGCATGCGTAAAGGATGGCATGGAGGCAAGCTGGAGGTTTGCATGCATCCGAGGGACGGGAGTCGAAGACGAAAAGGGCGCGAAGGCAATAGTTGAGGTTGCGGATGAGGAGTCAGTCAAGTCGTGAGGGTACGAGTGCTATGTGAATGTACTCGGGAAGGGTTTCAGCTAAGGACCAGTCGACTGCCCTAGGATCAGTCGACTGGTAGGTGGCTGGTGAGTTGGCTGAGAATTCGAACATTGGGGTGCAACGGTCGAATTTCAGTGGCACCAGTCGACTGCCCTGGGAGCAGTCGACTAGTGGCGAGGGTTTCAGCCCAAGTCCTATTTAAAGAGGACTTCGTGGTGGCTGAGATTCTTGACGAATATTGTCTTGGTTAAAGGCAAGATAGTAGTCTTTGTGCTTAGAGCTTTGTTTGAGGTTGTGGCGAGGTTTCTCCACCCACAAGGAGCGACGAGGACTAGCCGGAGGTTATCCAGGGATTGATCCACCGACAGATTCTTGGATTAGTCACCCGTCCGGGGTGGATACCAAGTAAATCTTCCGTGTTAGCATTGGTTAGTATTTGTTTTTATTGTTTTTGTATATTCCGCTGTGTAACTAACCGTGTAGGAAGAAAAGGCGTCGAAAAATTTCTATTCACCCCGCCCCCCTCTAGCAAACGTCTTCGATCCATCAATCAGCACCACCTCGCCCGCTCATGATGCCCGGGAGACCGTCCGGCCCTTGGGGCCGCCATCTCGCTTCGCGATAGGATCAAATTTGGCGCTAGAAGGAGGGCACCCAGCAGCCCGATCGGAAGTGAAGATGTAGGATCCCAACCGAGATGTGATGGCTGTTACTCCCGAAGAATACGAGCACCTTTCAACCGCCCAGGCCAGGGGAACCCTACTGACGCCGTCGCGGGCGGGCGCCCCTGCAACTCGGCCCCAGGAGCCCATGGCGCCCACTCCATCGGAAGGTCGGGGAAAAGTCGTTCCACCGCCAGGAGATTCGGTCCACTTCCTCTTGCACGCGCACCACGGGCGGGCCGACGTGGTCAGGCCAGTGCAAGGCGAAGCATCCGCATCCAACCGAACGCACGTGCCTCGGCATGGCAAGGGGAAAGCTGTTGGTGAAAGTTGCATCAATGATATTCCTCTTTAGGTGTTTTAATGTTTGACAATACACTTAAGTCAGTGATACAATGAATAGACAAAGGGGAGCAAAAGTGAAGTAACCAAAGCTGAAGAAAAGTCCTAGTTAAACTAGGCATCGAAACCCTAAGTCCCAGCGAAGGGCTGTTGGGCACCTAGCGAAGGGCTGCTAGGTATCGTAACCTTAAGACCTAGCGAAGGGCTGCTAGGTGTTAGTGATATGAGAGAAGTGTCCTAAGGCAATCGCCTTATGATTGTAAAACATTTATTTTAATAAATGATAATTCACTATTTGAGTATACATGCTTGTGTATTTGATTGAGATCTTAAACTCATCTACTGAATGTCCGCAATACAACTCACAGCATAAGAGAATTTGTGATGGGATCACAACTAGTGATTATCTCTAAATGTGCAAATGTGAAGTATTGAAAATATCCCTAGTCGATGAATTGATAAATACGAACACTATCAATTCTGTTGAGACTAGCATGAGTTATTCTCTAATCAGCTGATTCTCACTGGCTGGTGACATTGGGATGTCCGGAGATAAACATGGATGCTAGTTAAGGGAACTAGTTCATTGGAGTGACTAGCTGTAAGACTTCATATAGAATCTATCTATATAAATGTCAATGAAGTTCTTACTGCGGCTTAAGTGCGATGTTCCTTTGACTTGCGGTGTTCAAGTCATCTTGGTCATGGAGACTTATACTTTAACATCTTAAGCAAGCATCTCCAAGGAGGTGTGGACCCAGGATGATTGGGTATAAGCCGAAGTGCCCGAAGATGTTTAAACAGCCTACAAAGGATTCACCACTCCTTGCGAGGAGATGTATACCCAAGCCTATCGTCGGATTGTTACTCAAAACCTCTGGCCAGAGTATATCATGTTTAGAGTGCGAGTCTCTTAAATACATGAGAGTAATTAGAAATCCAAAGGACGAGAAAGACATTACTTGGGCTAGGTGTGACGTAGTCAGCCTAGTGGGGACTGACACAAATAAACCGTGTCCTGAACCAAGTGGGTATAAGATGGTGAAGGGAATGGGGCACGATTCATTAGAGCTGCTGAAAGGGTTTCAGAACATTTTCTTCTGAGGTCAAACCGTTGATCTTTCGATTAATTGGGGATCATGATGTACTACTAGGTACCACTCATGATCGTTCTATAATTGGTTAATTATAGACGACCAACATAAATCGAAAGCCTATTTAGTCACACGCACTACGAGTAATCCGAGGGATTTAAAACGAGTTGAAAATTGGATTTTCCGATCAAGAGAAATAAGTCGAATCTGAATTTATCAGAGGCGCAATGGAAGCTAAAATGGCTAAGTCTTTTGAAGGCTTATTGGGAGAATTAAATGAGTTTAATTCGCGAACGGTTCGGGTTGGTTTGGCCGGCCAAAGAGGGTGCCAAACCTCCTTGAAGTGGCCGGCCACCTATTGGGGAGAAAACTAATTAATTTTGGTTTAATTAATAAAGTAAATCTAGCTCGATTTATTTTATAAATTATGGATAAATAAATTTGTATAAAGAAATTTATATATAAATAAATTTATAGAAATTTATTCTTTTTATGGAAGTTAAAATAATCCATGAATTGGTTTATTTTAATTTTATAAAATCAATTATGAATTGATTTTTCCATAATAAGAAAGTTTATAAATTTCTTATAAAATTTATTCCATAATAAAAGGAGAGATTAATTAGTTTTATTATAAAGTTAGTTATAATAAAATTCATAAGAGAATTTATAGGATAAATTTCTTATGATAACTAATTAGTTTTATTATAAAGTTAGTTATAATAAAACTTGGTTTAAACGAAATAATTCATAAGAGAATTTATAGGATAAATTTCTTATGATAACTAATTAGTTTTATTATAATGTTAGTTATAATAAAACTTGGTTTAAACGGAATAATTCATAAGAGAATTTATAGGATAAATTTCTTATGATAACTAATTCCGTTAATTCCGTTAAGAGGGAGACATGGCAAGGGAGATGCTACTATATAAAGGAACCAAAGGCAAGCCCTTAGTTCTAATCAAGTGATCAAGAGATTAGAAGCATCCTCTCCCTCTCTCTCTTATCTTCTCCTTCCCTCCTCTTCCCCTTAGGGCCGGCGCCCACCCTAGCCTTTCTAGGGCCGGCGCCCAACCTACACCCAAGCAAGGGTTGGCGTGAGCAAGGGTTGCCGTGAGCCATCTACTTCAAGGAGAAGCCAACCAAGAAGAAGAAGAAGTGGATCACATACCCTTCCTTCTCGAAATTTTGATTCCGTTAACTTGGTGGTTAGTTTCCTATCTTTTCTCTTGTCTTCTAGTTGTGTCTTCGGAGTATCTAGTAGTTCTCGTTGGCACAAAACTCGTGACTTTGCGAAGTCATCCCGAAGAGAACTCGGCGTGGACGCGAATAGAGGCGGAGCTTCCAAGGGACGCTACGGTTGGATCTCGTCCCTTTCTTCGAGTTACAAAAGGTATAAAGTAAATTAGTTTACTTTTCCGCAAAGTTTTATTTTATGATTATGTCAACATACCATAAGATTGCATGCTAGATACGAAGTTAAAATAATTTAGGAAGTTATTTTATGAAAATTCTTCCGCTGCACGTAAAAATTTAAAATTTTACGAACTCGTATCCTTGTCGACATGCACCCGGTCCCAACAGTGGTATCAGAGCCGGTTAGTGTTCGACTTAATCATATAATTATTTTGTGGAAAACTTTGTCATGATCTCAATTTTGGAAAAAAAAATTCAATTATGGAAACTTTCAAATTATAATAAATTTTAGATTTAGGAATTTCAAAGTTTGGAAATCCTCATGAAATTTCGCAAACGTTTGAAATTTTCTAGTTTCTGAAATTTTATAATAATTGTGAAAACTTCCCATCTTTGGAAACTTTCCAATTTTGGAAATTTTTCTAATTTTAGAAATTTTCTAATTTTGGAAATATGTAAGTTTTCTTTGTACCAGAAACATACAATTATTCTGAAAACCTATTTTTGAAATCTCGCAATTTTGAGCACTTTCTTTTAAGAAAGTCTAGACAAATTCATGGACAGTTAATTGACAATTAAATTTGAATTGGTTTTTAAATTGACAACAAAATTCTTTATTTTGGATTGAGACTCGGGGAGCCGTCCAATTTAAAGTTAGTTGTTGAAATTTAATTTCCCAATTTTTAATTGAAATTGTCATGTTTGATTTGGATTGAGCCTCGGGGAGCCGTCCAATTGGATTTACAACACATTACTTTTCTTTGGGTATCTGAGCCTCGGGGAGCCACCCTTAGAAAACGATTTGTTGTAATTAATTAAATCCATGAATAAAATATGTTTAAGAGGTGATGCTCTTACATATTGTTGTCTCCAAAATTAATTAGGAAAATGGTTTCCTATAGAGTTTCTTAAATGAGATTTTCATGAAAATAATATGTAGTTGAATTAAGGGATTTGTCTCTTAATTTAATAAGATTTGATTTAGAGAAATCAAAGTCTTGAACATATTATTTCCGAAATTAATTATGATAATTTAGGAAATTGTTTCCCAAAACAATTCCTTTAATTAAGTATGAAATTGGAATTAGGAAATCCGGTTCCTAATTCAATTAATGAGACTTGATAACTTAAGTCACATACATACTTTATTAAGGAAATCGTTAGTCATGACATAATTCTATGTAATGAATGTGCTTAGAAAAGAAAGGATGAGACCCAAAATCCCTTACAAAATATTAAGGCCAACACCTTCCATTAATATGGTTAGAATCGGAGTTTTATTTCTCGTTTGGGTTGATGGACACATCCATGCCCGACTTGAACCTCAACATGTTCAAACCATGGAATTAGTTTATGAATAATATAGTTGGAGTCAGAGGTCAATCATTAGTTTTGGTTGTTGGACACATCCAAGCCTGACTAAGCGGTTGAATGAGCCCCAACTATATTAAAACTATTTCTTGATTAATGGGTCAGCCTTAAGCTTGGAGCATCGATTTGTTGTGCCACAGCCAAGGTCGATGTAAAGAGAGGTGCAGTTGGGTGCTATGTATAATGTTGCATACTTGTTAATGAGTTAACAACCCAATGATTTATGCAAACATTCAATTAGTTGATAGCATAAAGTGATAGTTACATATATGTGATGTGTAATCGGTATAATTACCTACCTTCATAGCTACGAATAACTTGATGGCCACAGCCATGGTTGTTCTTACCTATGGTTGGATATCAACCTATTTGGAGATGTTCCTACGATCTCCCGAATTGATAATAAGGGTGACTCAATTCGTAAAATAAATAGGATTTAATTTATGTATATTGATACATTCTTTAATCATCTTCTCACATAAGCTCAATTTGTATTTCTAGGTTAATCACTCGATCATGTCTTCTCTGAATTTGCGTTCCATTTTGGACACCAATAAACTGACTGGGCCTAACTTCATGGACTGGCTTCGAAACCTGAGGATAGTCCTCAAGGCAGAGAAGATTGCTTATGTCATTGAAGATCTACTTCCCACACATCCTCCAGCAGATGCAACTCCAGACCAGTTAGTGGCCTATCAGAAACATGTGACCGATTCTGAACTTGCAAGTTGCATCATGCTAGCCTCTATGGTACCTGAGCTGCAAAAGCAGCATGAGCATATGGATGCTTATACCATCATCTTCCATCTTAATGAGTTGTTTGAAGAGCAGGCGAGATCCGAAAGGTTCGAAGTCTCCAGACTCCTCTTCACATCTAAGATGCAGGAAGGCACTTCTGCCTCGCAGTTTGTGTTAAAGATGTTGGGGTAATTGAGCGACTGAGCACACTCGGTTTTGCAATGGATCATGAACTAAGTATTGACTTAATTCTGCATTGTTTGCCAAAAGTTATTCACAATTTGTGATGAACTATCGGATGAACAAGCTGGAAACTACCATTCCTGAGTTAGTCAACCTGCTGAAGTCTGTAGAGCCTTCTGTAAAGCAGGATCAAAGGCGTTCTGTTAGTTGGTTCTCGAAGAAAGGTTCTAAGAGGAAGGCCAAAGAACAGAATAAAGGGAAGAAGAAAAAGGCCAAAAAGACTGAAAAGAAACCAAAAGGACTTGCCATCATTGTGGCAAGGAGGGTCACTGGCGAAGAAATTGCAAGGTTTATCTTGAGTCCTTGAAGAAGAAGGCATCGATGCCCATCCTCTTCAGGTATCTTCGTTATTGAATGTCACTCTATTTCCTCAATACCTGGGTACTTGATACTGGGTGTAGCTCACATATATGTAATGACATACAGGGGCTAAGGAATAGAAGAAGACTCGTCAAGGGAGAAGCGGATTTGCGAGTTGGAAATGGAGCAAAGATTGCTGCTGTTGCCATCGGAACATATTTGCTGAAGCTCCCAACTGGACGTGTCTTAGAATTGGATAATTGTTATTTCGTTCCTTCGTTAATAAAGAACATTGTATCTATTTCATGTTTGAATGAAAAGGGTTATCATTTAACTTTTAGTAACAATTGTTGTTACATAACTTTAAATGGCGTTCTTTATGGGAATGGAACTTTGTGCAATGGCATCTACACGTTAGATTTATCCGGTGACGTTTTCAATATCGAAGTTAGCAACAAACGTGCTCGAATAGATAATCGAATAGACTCCTACACTTGGCATTGTCGTCTTGGCCATGTAAGTAAGAAACGCATGACCAATTACACCGATGTGGAATTTTGGAATCATTTGAACCCGGTTCATTTGATACATGCGAATCATGCTTAAAAGGCAAGATGACCAAATTACCCTTTTCCGGAAAAGGTAATCCAGTGGGAGAATTGCTTGGTCTAATACATACTGATGTATGTGGACCAATGTCAACTCTTGCACAAGGAGGCTATAGCTACTTCATCACCTTTATCGATGATCACTCACGATTCGGGTACGTGTTCTTGATGAAACACAAATCTGAAGCCTTTGAGAAATTCAAAGAGTTCAGAAATGAAGTAGAGAAACAGCTTGGCAAAAGTATTAAAATACTTCGATCCGATCGGGGTGGTGAATACTTAAGTCAAGAGTTTCAAGATTATCTTAGGGACAATGGGATATTGTCCCAATGGACTCCGCCATATACACCACAGCATAATGGTGTATCTGAGAGGCACAACCGAACCTTGATGGACATGGTTAGGTCAATGATGAATCATGCAACTCTTCCAAAATCCTTTTGGGGCTATGCACTTAAGACAGCTGTTTACTTGCTAACAGAGTTCCCGACCAAGGTAGTCTCAACTACTCCATATGAGACGTGGAATAGTAAGAAACCTCACTTAACTCACCTTAAGATATGGGGTTGTCCTGCTTATGTGAAGCGGACTGTATCAGACAAATTGGATGCTAAGTCTGATAAATGTCTATTTATTGGATACCCTAAGGAAACGAAGGGTTACCAATTCTATCATCCCTTGGAACAAAAGGTGTTTGTTTCAAGGCATGCTATATTTCTAGAAAAAGAATTTCTTTTACAAGAAAATAGTGGGAGTGGCATTGAACTTGATGAAGTTCAAGAAACTCCAATAGACATTACAGAGACACCTAGTCTAGACCCACAACCAATAACTCATAATGATGAGCTATCAGTTGAACCTAAAACTACACCACCTCTTCGTAGATCTGATAGGACACGCAATATTCCAGAGAGATACGGATTTCTCGTAAGTGAATCGAACACGTGTTACTCATATGCGATGACGAACCTATCATTATGAAGATGTTCTAAAAAGTTCAGAAAGGGACAAATGGCTTGAGCCATGAAGTCGGAAATGGATTCCATGTACGAAAATCAAGTATGGGACTTGGTTAACCCACCTGAAGGGATTAAGCCCATAGGGTGCAAGTGGGTTTTCAAGAAGAAAAACCGACATGGAAGGTAATGTTGTTACCTTTAAGGCTAGATTAGTGGCAAAAGGATATCGTCAGAAACAAGGAATTGATTATGACGAAACCTATTCGCCAGTAGCTATGCTTAAATCCATTCGGATGCTCCTAGCCATAGCAGCTCATTATGATTATGAGATATGGAAAATGGATGTGAAAACAGCTTTCCTTAACGGAAACCTGCTTGAGGATGTATACATGATACAACCTGAAGGTTTCACATCGGTTGATAAAACTAAAGTATGCAAGCTTCGACGATCCATATATGGACTGAAGCAAGCATCTAGGAGCTGAAACATCCGTTTTGATGAGACAATCAAAGAGTTTGATTTCTCACAAAATCCTGACGAACCTTGTGTGTACAAGAAGGTTAGTGGGAGTGCAATCGTATTCCTAGTATTATATGTCGATGACATATTACTTATAGGAAACGATATATCAGTCTTACAGACAGTTAAAATTTGGTTGTCCAAAACTTTCTCCATGAAAGACCTGGGAGAAGCAACCTATATCCTTGGGATTAGAATCTATAGAGATAGATCAAAACGGTTGCTTGGTC
Source organism: Boesenbergia rotunda (assembly GCA_024364735.1). Classification (NCBI taxonomy): domain Eukaryota; kingdom Viridiplantae; phylum Streptophyta; class Magnoliopsida; order Zingiberales; family Zingiberaceae; genus Boesenbergia; species Boesenbergia rotunda. Next base: position 359,862 of record JAGFNQ010002812.1, read on the forward strand.
TTTCGCAGTCTACATATATAGATCGAGTGCTAAAAAGGTTTAGCATGTCGGAATCCAAGAAAGGTTACCTTCCCATCAGGCATGGGATCAACCTTTCAAAGTCTATGTGTCCGCGCACAGAAGACGAGAGGATTTGCATGAATAAGATTCCCTATGCATCCGCGATAGGATCTATCATGTATGCTATGTTATGTACTAAGGCCCGATGTATCGTATGCTTTGAGCGTCACAAGCAGATACCAGTCGGATCCAGGAATGAATCATTGGGCGGCTGTTAAGACAATCCTTAAGTACATAAGAAGAACTAAGGATGTGTTCCTAATATATGGAGAAGGAAATATGGTAATACGTGGGTATACAGATGTCAGTTTCCAGACAGATAAGGATGACTCCAAATCTCAGTCTGGATACGTATTTACTTTGAATGGAGGCGCAGTAAGTTGGAAAAGTTCCAAATAAGACACCGTAGCGGATTCCACCACGGAAGCGGAATATATCGCAGCTTCGGAAGCAGCAAAGGAAGCAGTCTGGATCAAGAAGTTCGTCTCCGAACTTGGTGTGGTTCCAACCATTGATGAAGCAGTGCC
>JAGFNQ010002813.1:0-36461 GCA_024364735.1 Boesenbergia rotunda
AGGCTTGGTCCGGATGCTGCGGATGCCCGACCAAGAGCTGTAAAACTCTACTACCTCACGATGCTACGGATGCCCGAGATGAGTAGGCATGGTCTAGGTGTTACGGATGCCCGACCAAGAGTTGTAAAATCCTACTACCTCGCGGTGTTGCGGATGCCCGAGGTGAGTAGGCTTAGTCTGGGTGTTGCGGATGTCTGAACAATAGCTGTAAAACCCTACTACCTCGCGGTGCTGCTGATGCCCGAGGAGAGTAGGCTTGATCTGGGTGCTGCGGATGGCCAACCAAGAGCTGTAAAACCTTGCTACCTCGCGGTGCTGCGGATGACCGAGGTGAGTAGGCTTGGTCCGGGTGCTACGGATGCCTGACTAAGAGTTGTAAACCTACTACCTCGCGGTGTTGCGGATGCCCGAGGTGAGTATGCTTGGTCCGGGTGCTGCGGATGTCTGACCAAGAGCTGTAAAACCTTGCTACCTCGCGGTGCTACAGATGCCCGAGGCGAGTAGGCTTGGTCCGAGTGTTGCGGATGCCCGACCAAGAGCTGTAAAACCCAGTTACCTCATGGTGCTACGGATGCCCGAGGTGAGTAGGCTTGGTCCGGGTGCTGCGGATGCCCGATCATGAGCTGTAAAACCCTACTACCTCGCAGTGTTATGGATGCCCGAGGTGGGTAGGCATGGTCTGGGTGCTGCGGATGCCCGACCAAGAGCTGTAAAACCCTACTACCTCGCGGTGCTGCTGATGGCCGAGGTGAGTAGGCTTGGTCTGAGTGCTGTGGATGCCCGACCAAGAGTTGTAAAACACTACTACCTCGCGGTGTTGCGGATGCCCAAGGTGAGTAGGCTTGGTCTGGGTGTTGCGGATGCCCGACCAAGAGCTGTAAAACCCTGCTACCTCACGGTGTTGCGGATGCTCGAGGTGAGTAGGTTTGGCCCGAGTGCTGCGGATGCCCGACCAAGAGCTGTAAAACCCTACTACCTCGCGGTGCTGCGGATGCCCGAGGTGAGTAGGATTAGTCTGGGCGCTGTGGATGCCAGACCAAGAGTTGTAAAACCCTACTACCACGCGGTGCTGCGGATGCCTGACCAAGAGCTGTAAAACCCTACTACCACGCGGTGCTGCGGATACCCGAGGTGAGTAGGATTAGTCTGGGCGCTGTAGATGCCAGACCAAGAGCTGTAAAACCCTACTACCACGCGGTGCTGCGGATGCCCGACCAAGAGCTGTAAAACTCTACTACCTCACAGTGTTGTGGATGCCAGAGGTGAGCAGGCTTGGTCCGGGTGCTGCGGATGCCCAACCAAGAGCTGTAAAACCCTGCTACCTCACGGTGCTACGGATGCCCGAGGTGAGTAGGCTTGGTCCGGGTGCTGTGGATACCCGACCAAGAGCTGTAAAACCCTACTACCTCGTGGTGCTGCTGATGCCCGAGGTGAGTAGGCTTGGTCCGGGTGCTGCGGATGCCCAACCAAGAGCTGTTAAACCCTACTACCTCGCGGTGCTGCGGATGCCCAAGGTGAGTAGGCTTGATTCGGGTGCTGCGAATGCCCGACCAAGAGCTGTAAAATCCTACTACCTCGCGGTGCTACGGATGCCCGAGGTGTGTAGGCTTGGTCTGGGTGCTCCGGATGCCCGACCAAGAGTTGTAAAACCCTACTACCTCGCGTTGCTGCGGATGCCTGAGGTGGGTAGGCTTGGTCTGGGTGCTGCGGATGCCCGACCAAGAGTTGTAAAACCCTACTACCTCACAGTGCTGCGGATGCCCGAGGTGAGTAGGCTTGCTCCGGGTGCTGTGGATGCCCGACCAATAGCTGTAAAACCCTGTTACCTCGCGGTGTTGCGGGTTTAGTCTGGGTGCTGCGGATGCCTCCCTCGGGGTCCCTTGCTCCTTGGGTTGAATTGCTGCTTGTCAACGTCCTTGCTCCTTGAGTCAGAGAAGAACACTGGCTCTTCCATTTCCTTATTCCTCATGTAGACGACAAATAATATATAAGGAGCCAAACAAAAAAGATACTTAGGACAGTAAGTTAAAAAATATTTTCATTACGATCAAAATGATTACATTAGGAAAAAGAAGAAGTTACTAAGAATAAGAGACAAAGAAAAAGCAAGGCCCAGGTTTGGGAAGAGCTTTATATTTCTTGCACTTCAGGCGAGAGCTCATCCCAAACCTGGCCAATACTTAGGGCACTCAGATCTGCGTTTGGTTTCAGCAGTTGAGCCTTCTTCAATTGACTGATGGCACCATTGAAGCCCTGTTTCAGGCGCTTCAGTACCTGCCCAGCCATAAGGTCACCGAACTCATCAAACTGTAAGAATCTGGCCTTGAACTCTGTCTCAGCCTTGGACACTTGAGTTGCTTGGTTAGTCTTGTGCTTCTGTAGCTCAGCTTCAACCTCCTTGGCGGACTTCAACTCGACCACCTCCCAAGATAGGCGATCATGAGTCCCTAGGGCTTCCTTGAGTTTCTGAGAGGTGGTCATGGCATTGTCCTGGGCCCGGGTGGTTTCCTCCTGAAGGTTGGATGTGTATGTAGCTGCCAGCTCTATTTCAGACGCTTGGATGGCCAGCTAGCGCTCTTGTTCCTAGGTCCGATCCTCCAGAGTCTTCTTTGAGGTTTCCAGGAGCTAGACGTTGGCAGACAACTCCTTCGTCTGGGTCTGGAGTTGCTCCCGCTCCAGGGTTAGTTTTTGAAGATCATCAGAGAGGACCTGGCTCCACTCCAACATGGAACATTCTCGGAGGTGGTAACTGTTGGTGCTCCGGTAAGTTTTGATGTGATCAACCAGGTTAAGTTAGGTCCTGGTATGTTTAATCCCTCTGCTAAGTGTGCAAGAGCTTAGGTACGAAGGAAGTCGAGCATAAGACGTAGCGGACGAGAATGATTGTGCGGGAAAGTGAGCCGACGGGCTCGATACAATCCGAGGGATGCGGAAGCTGCGGAAGAGTACGCCGGTGGAGCGAGAAGGACTCGCGCGGTGTCCAAGGGATGAGAAGCTGGGAGGAAGGACGCTCGAGAGGCGAAAGGCTGGAGTCAGGTTCGGGTGAGCCTAACTCCGGTAGACCGGATCCCCTGTACCGGGATCTCCCCTGTACCCGTGTACCAACTCGTCGGCGATCACCGGCGAGTCGTCCGATCGACGATCGGACGCCACCAATAATTTTTGATCGTCGTTCCGAATAAGATGATATCCTCGGAGAACGATGAACCCGTCGGGTATCGCCGCAATTGTGATGTTACCGTATTCACCGTCCAATCCGACGAGACGTCTAATGCGACGATTTCGACCGATTCATCGTTCTCTGAGAATATCATCTTATTCGGAACGATGATAAAAAATTATTGGTAGTGTCCAATCGTCGATCGGACCACTCGCCGGTGATCGCCGACGAGTTGGTACACGGGTACAGGGGAGATCCTGGTACAGAGGATCCGGTCTGTAACTCCGGTTGGCCGGAAATCACCCAGAAGACGAAGAACCAAAAGGCTAGTCGCCCGAAAAAGAAAGATTAAATTGTTGCTAAGAGGAATTGAACCCAAAACCTTGAGAGCAGAGGCGGCCAAGCTTACCAGTTGGGATAAAGGTCTGAGACAATTTATTCTTGCCGATATTATTACTTGAAGATTACAATAGCAATCTCGAGCAAAAGATTAAACTTCCTTTATCTCATAAAGGATAAAGCCTTATCCTTTAATCAGATCCAATGGATGCAGGTTAATCCCATCCAAGATCAACCATCCAGATTACATCCATGGATCAACGGCCAAGAGAAAATTCCTCAACAATCAACAATCCAGATTTATTCTCTTAGGCTATAAATAGGCTTAGAGTTTCAACCTTTTCAATCATTCAATTAATTCAATCGATTTAATTGTAAACTCTCTAAAAGTCTAGCGTGCTATTTTTGTAAGGCTTCTCCGCCACAAGGAGATTTTTATTGAGCGTCTACTGCCTTGGAAGCAATGTTCTCAGTTGCGACCAAGTTTTTTTTTAAAGACGAGTGACTCCACTTTCATATTTTTTTTACCGTCTATTCACCCCCCCTCTAGCCGGTCCAACTCGATCCAACAAGTGGTATCAGAGCCTAGTTCATCGCAGAAGGACTAACCGCCAACTGCAGCACCATCAACCAAAATGGTTGGAACCGTCATCTACCCGCCGAAATTTGAGGGGGAGTTCGCCGAATGGAAGCGCAAGATGAAGGTATTCTTCACTACAGAATTCAAATTGTTTATAATAATGCAATCTGGTTTTGCAGCTCCCGGAGAAAAAGGATTTAACCAAATGGAGCAAGAAGGAACAAGCTGATTTTGTGGCGAATGGAAAAGTAGTTTACCACCTGCTTCTGTACTCCCAGCACAAGAAGTCAATCGAATCGACACATACGCATCCGCGAAAGAACTCTGGGAAAAATTCCTAGAGTTACACGAAGGGACTTCCGAAGCCAAGCTCGCCAAAAGGGACATTCTTCGGAACCAGCTGACCAACCTCCACATGGAAGAAGGTCAAACAGTAGTGCATTTGCACTCAAAAATAAAAGGTTTGTTAATGGAACTGACGAATCTCGTGGAAGAGGTAAGTAACCGAGATTCACTGAGGTACGCGCTTAATTCATTTCCGAGAAATTCCGATTGGACGTCTTTTGTTGATTCTTTTTTTATTGCTAAAGATCTCGAGACAACTTCGCTCAAGAATTTATTTTCAACATTTGCACTTCACGAATCGAGAATTGCAGGAAATCGAAAGACGAATGGTGTAGCCCTGAACGCGAAAACAACAGTACCAGGATCGGTATCCTCGGATGATGAAGAAGAAGAAGAAAAAGGATACTTGGTAAGGAAATTTAAAAAGTTTGTTAAATCTAATCAATTTTCAAAGTTTCAGGGAAAGAAGAAATCTCCGAAGAGACGAACGGTAAAGTGCTATAATTGTGACGAAGAGGGTCACATTAAAGACAACTGTCCCAAATTAAAGAACAAGAAGAAGGAAAATCAACTGAAGAAAAAGAAAGCACTAAAAGTGACATGGGATGACACGTCTTCTGACGAGTCAAAAATCGAGGAGTATGCTGGACTTGCCCTGATGGCGAGTCATCAAGAGGAGGAGGATGAAGAGAGCTCATCAGAGATGAGTATCAATGAAGGGGGAGAGTCGTCTGACGAAAGCAGCAGCGACGAGGAACCACTAAGCAGCAAATACGACGACATGGTAAGTGAGGTATGTAAATTACCTCCCGACAAACTTTTTTCTGTTTTAAAATCTGTTTTGAATAGTTTATGCAAAAAGAGTAGAAAGATATTGAGGTTGAAAAAGGAGTTATCTACATCATGTCCATTAAGTATGTTCGATAACTTTAAAAATAAAAATGAAAATCTAGAAAATTTTATTAAGAAATTGGAATTTGATATTACATGTCTGCGACAGAAAAAGAATCATTATCCTGAGAGGCTGAACTGGTATCTTAAGAATCACAAGGGCCAACTTAGGAAAATATGAAGAAATTATATGCCCCCTAAATTTTTAACTAACCCGGTTGATAGTAACCTATATTGGATTCCTAAATCTGTCTTAAATTAATTTTTGTTGCAGATATTGCCTAACAATTTTTATTGTGTCATTTTTTTTAAATTCAGTACAATTTTTTGTTACTTAAGGAAAGTTGGCTATACACTTGAAACTTTTTGAAATTTTTCGAACACTCTTCGAATTTTTATGATTTTTTAGATGATACCATATTTTTAAATTTTAAGAATTTGAAGGAAAAAGATTTTGACTAGATCCGATTTTTTTGGATCTATAAATCAAATGTTGACTTTGTAAAAATTATTTCCAAATTTTTAAAGTCCATTTAGAATTAAAAAAAATTTAATGAAATTATATTTTCTATAATTTGAAAAATTCTTGAAAATGCTATTTTTGAAAACTAATTTTTTTTAATCTTTTAAGCTTTAGTTAAACACTTCAATTTTTTTAATATGCTAACTTTTTCGTCCCCCGGTTTATTAGTCCTCGATTTTTGTTGTGATCAAAGGGGGAGAATAGGCTAGTGTACAGGGGGAGATTGTAGATTTGCGTTGAAACATCTTTTTCATGCTCAACCTATTTATTTAATTTTACTATTTTTTACTTATTTGGTTTAACCCTAACTGAACCTGGGTTGATGCACATCAAAAAGGGGGAGATTGTTGGTGCCCCGGTAAGTTTTGATGTGATCAACCAGGTTAAGTTAGGTCCTGGTATGTTTAATCCCTCTACTAAGTGTGCAGGAGCTTAGGTACAGAGGAAGTCGAGTGTAAGACGTAGCGGACGAGAAGGATTGTGCGGGAAAGTGAGCCGACGAGCTCGGTACAATCCTAGGGATGCGGAAGTTGCGGAAGAATACGCCGGTGGAGCGAGAAGGACTCGCGCGGTGTCCAAGGGATGAGAAGCGGGAGGAAGGACGCTCGAGGGGAGAAAGGCCGGAGTCGGGTTCGGGTGAGCCTAACTCCGGTTGGCCGAAAATCACCCAGAAGATGAAGAACCAAAAGGCTAGTCGCCCGAAAAAGAAAGATTAAATTGTTGCTAAGAGGAATTGAAACCAAGACCTCGAGAGCAGAGGCGACTAAGCTTACCAGTTGGGATAATGGTCAGAGACAATTTATTTTTGCCGATATTATTACTTGGAGATTGCAATAGCAATCTCGAGCAGAAGATTAAAATTCCTTTATCTCATAATGGATAAAGCCTTATCCTTTAATCAGATCCAATGGATGCAGGTTAATCCCATCCAAGATCAACCATCCAGATTACATCCATGGATCAACAGCCAAGAGAAAATTCCTCAACAATCAACAATCCAGATTTATTCTCTTAGGCTATAAATAGGTTTAGAGTTTCAACCTTTTCAATCATTCAATTACTTCAATCGATTTAATTGTAAACTCTCTAAAAGTCTAGCGTGTTATTTTTGTAAGACTTCTCCGCCACAAGGAGATTTTTATTGAGCGTCCACTGTCTTGGAAGCAACGTTCACAGTTGCGACCAAGTTTTTTTTTAAAGACGAGTGCCTCCACTTTCATATTTTTTTTACCGTCTATTCACCCCCCTCTAGCCGGTCCAACCCGATCCAACAGTAACCGTGAAGAGTCTCCTCGGAGGCCAGCAAGGTATCGAGGCAATGTTCAACCTTCATCCTTAGGGCCTTGCTGACCTCCAGCTGCAGGAGACCTGCCTCGCGGGCACGTCCTGCCTCTGCCTCAGATTCAGCCACTCGCTGGAGGAGGTCTTCGGTGACCCCTCGAGAGCACAACAAGCGGCTCGTTACAGCACAGTTGGAAGCGACCTACAATAGGAAAGAGGGATGATGGTTAGAGCGTGATAGTGGAAAGAAAAGAGAAGAGAAAGTTAAGAGTAACTACCATTAGCAAAGACTGGTGAAGCATGCTTAGACACCTGGCCGACTTCCCTAGCTGAGAAAGAGGGGGAAGAATTTCCTCGGCGGCTTGAATCGACGGGCCAGGGACCACCCTAGGGTCAGGGGCGTCTTCCTCAAAGCTGGACGCCACTTGCTGTCTGGGACTCTTAGAGGGAGTTGCTCTTATTCGGATGGACTGGGAATCTTTGGTCGTCGCCTTCTTCACCCCTGGGGCCTTCCGGTGGGTGAGAGGCACATCGGGCAGCACCTCATTGCCTCGCCTAGTAGCTGGAGTAGCAATCAGGGTGGTTGGAGCAGGGACGGCCAGATCATTGGAGATCCCGGAAGGAGAAGAGGGCATCTTCTGAAGGCTCTGGGACAAAGACACCAGGGCCTCCTCATCAGCGACTGGGGGAAGCTCCGAGGTCGAGATTTTACTTAACCTCTTCAAGGGCGCCTGCTTGTGGGCGAGCCGTTTTCGCCGCTTCTTCTCGGGTGCCGGGGGGAACCGCTGCTCGTCGGGGAGCGCGGTCTCCCCATGTCCTACTTGGACTGCGGAGGGAGGAGAATCCCCTTCAGCTTGAGCAGGCAGCTCGGCTGCTCCTGGGGCCTCAGGTGGGTCCTGGGCTCCCTGGTCTTCGGACCATTGGGCCACCTCTTCGAAGCCCTCGAGCAGGACGTGTTGAGACAATCTATGGTCCAGAGTGACCATGAGTTTTGATGTTTGGGCAAAGAGTTTAAGTTAGGTTTACCCTTGTGTATTTGATATGTGCATGTGAGTGTGCATGTCTTGCAGAATATACATATTGACTTGGCTAGACGGCTTCGGTACGGTGAAGGGTGGCATGGAGACAAGCTGGAGGCTTGTGTGCACCCGGGGGACCATGTATAGCAGGGACGATGAGCTGAGGGGCGCGAACTTCGAGGCATGCATGAAGGATGGCATGGAGGCAAGCTGGAGGCTTGCGTGCATCCGAGAGACGGGAGCCAAAGATGAAGAGGGCGCGAAGGCAATAGCCGAGGTTGTTGGTGAGGAGTCAGCTGAGTTGTGAGGGTACGAGTGCTGAGTGATTGTACTCGGAAAATCCTAGGGTTCGAGTGCTGAGAGAAGTGTACTCGAGAAGGAAAACCTTAGGTGTGTGGGGCAGTCGACTGATAAAACTCACAGAAGGCAGTCAGCTTTGGAGCAGTCGACTGGTAGCGGCTGGTGTGTTGGCTGAAAATTCGAACGTTGGAGTTGCAACGGTCGATTTTCAGTGGGACCAATTGACTGCCCTGGGAGCAGTCAACTAGTGGCGGCCAAACAGAAGGTAAGTCCTATTTAAGAGGGCTTCGTTTTGGCTGGGATCCCTGACGAATTTGGCTTTGGTCAAGAGCCAAATAGTAGTCTTGGTGCTCAGATATTGTCGAGGTGTTGTGGCGAGGTTTCTTCACCCACAAGGAGCGACAAGGACTAGCCGGAGGTCATCCGGGGAGTGATCCACCAAAGGATTCTTGGATTAGTCACCTCTTGGAGGTGGATACCAAGTAAATCGGTATTGTTAGCATTATTTAGTTGTTAGTTTTACTTTATTGTATTTCCACTTGCGCAACTAACAACGTAGGTAGAAGAACGAATCAAAGAATTGTTATTCACCCCCCTCTAGCGTACGTCAACAATCTTACAAGTGGTATCAGAGCGAAGGACCGCTCTTATTGGAATAACCGCCAAAGGAGCAAAGAAAGCTAGAGGAAAAACAATGGAAGATAAGTTGGGGGATGACATCTACACTCCACCTCCCTACGATCATGGAGATTTCGATTATTGGAGGATGAGAATAGAGACATGGTTCGGAATGGAGTGGGACCTTAGGATTGTGCTTGAAGAGCCATTCAAAATTCCAAAGGATAAGCACGGGAAGAAGCTTAGGCCTAGATATTGGAATCAAGAGCAACAAGATCAATCAAAGGCGAATGCAAAGGTAATTGGTATATTACTTAACATTTTGCCTACTAATGTGTTAAATGGTGTAGGGGAGTATCACAATGCATATGAGCTATGGAAAAGGATAGGAGAATTCCATATAAACCCTACACAAGTTCAAGAGCCCAAAGAGACAAGTCAAACGGTCCAAGAAGACAAAGAAGAGGAAGAATTGTCAATTTCTTCAAATGAAGTAGAAGAATTAAGTGAAAGATCATCAACTTCCTCAAGAGAAGAAGAGGAAGTATCAATCTCAAGAATTGAGAGGGAGGAGAGACCCTCATCCATGCAAAAGCAAGAAGAAGCTCCAACCTCCACCAAAGCAAAAACCAAGGATTATATCATATACTTTGGATGCAATGAAAAGGGATACTACAATGACAAGTGTCCAAATGGTAAGAAAAAGGAGATAAATCCTACAATCATTTAAATTCCGTTTAAATCTAACATGAGTTGTAGGAATGGAGAAACCCAAGAAAAGAAAAAGAAAATTAGATGCTTCACATATAGAGAACTAGGGCATTATCACACTAAATGTCCTAGAATTAGAGAGTTAAAGAAAATGGAGCAATTGAGAAGATGGGAGAAGGAGGAAAGGAAGAAAAGAAGCTCATATCAAGGAGGAACTACAAGGGTAAGGGAGGTAATCCCTAACCTTAAATTAAAATGCAATTCAAATTTGAGTTCCTCCATGCATATTAAAAATAGTGTCAATCATTCTTCCATGCATGCTAGAATTAATGAAAATCGCTTACTTGTGCATAATCATGATTTTAAATACAATGACAGGAGTAGAGTTAACAAAATAGATTAAAACCCTAGGAAAAGCATGCATCATAAAAAATCCAAGACTTTTGTACCTAAGGATCAAGGCATAAATCCCAAAAAGGGGAGACATATGCCTAGGAAGATGGGTAGGTCTAGGAATGTCCAAAATGGACATGTGGATTCTAAGGTTAAAAGTCTAGAAAGGGAAAATCAAGTCTTGAGGGCAAGGCTTGATAAATTGGAAAAGACCCTAGAAAGATTCACAGTTGGATCTAAGAGCTTAGATTTGGTGTTGGGTAGTTTGAAACCCAACTATAATAGATCGGGGTTAGGATACCGGTCTAAGGTCTCCAATGCCAAGGAAAAGAAATATGCTAGGAAAACATATAATTATGGCAAGAAGGAGAAGTCCACAAATGACAAGGGGGTGCCATTCAAAAGAGAAAAAAAAGACTTAACCAAAGACAAGGCGTCTAAGGTTTAGAGGGTTCATTTTGTAGGCCAAGAATCACCGGGGGCACACCGGTGTGGTCTAGTGTAGATTGAGTCTCCTAGGGAGGTGGCTAGGGCTAAGAGCTCAAGGGGGAGCTCTAGGAGCCTTTGGGATCCATGGTAAATGGATCTCAAGAGATGGATTCTCTAGGAAGTCTAGGTGGACTAGGAAATGTACCAAAAGGGTTGGAAGACTAGGGTAAATCTTAATCCTAGAGAATTGACACATTAAAAGGAGAATTATGGAGAAAAAGGTGAAAATGGACTGTATTTGATAGAAATAAGGATTTAATGTGTGAATGTTATATAATTCAGTAATAGATATGAATTATGATCAAGTATGAGAAGATACATTAAGGAGAAGTCATAATTAGGACTTTTGGAGAAGCCTAAATGATACAATTTAGGAGAAGTTGAGTTTCGTGCCAATCTTAGGATTCGGAGTACATTTGATTGGAAACATATTTTTCCCAAGTAGACATAGGTTCCATAAATCTCTCCACGAAATTTTAGATTTTTTAGAAATTTGTGGAATTAGTTAGACATTTCTAAAATTAGGCAGAAAACTTGAAATTCAGGTATCAGTCGACTGTCCTGATCTTACCCAGAACATATTCTGTTTGTTTTGGCAGTCGACTGCCCTGGGAGCAGTCGACTGATCTATAGGTATGAAGAGAAAAGGCATATAGGATGATAGGATATGACCTTAAAATTAATCCTTGTTTATGCTCCTTGAATAAAGGTTTGCCTCATGATTTAATGATGATTATATGAAATTGGCAAACACATGGAACTATAGATAGATTTCAAAGATGATACAAATGATCATTTTGAGGAAATTAGAAGTTATATCAAAAGTCAAACACATTTGATAATCATCATGAAACCATATTTTTTTAGGATAGGGTATATTCTAACAAATGTGCTTGCAAATTGTTAGATTTTTCCGGGTTTGTTGAGTTCTTTTTGGCACTAGGGGTAAGGTTGCTTGGGGCAATCCTTTGATGGTGCCAAAGGGGGAAGAACTTGGATGTTAAGTTGGGTAGAACTTAACCTTGGTAAATTGAAAATTGGGAGAAGACATAGGTTAAGGGGGAGGTTGCCTCTTGTTTGCCTTAATTTTCATAGGAAATTTTAGATTTTGTATCAAACTTGGGAATGGTGATAGATACATGGGTGAATGTATTTTTTCCAAGTAGGTATGAGTACCACAAACCTCTCAACAAAATTTGAAAATTTTTGGAGATTTGTGAAATTTCTAGCGCATTTCTGAATTTATCCAGAAAAGCTGATTTTCAGAGTATCAGTCGACTGCCATGGGAGGCAGTCGACTGGCCAGGGCTGGATTGAGTATCCAGCTGCTGATTTGTGTCTAAATGATGAAAAACAAGTGTATGGGGGGCTAGTACACTGTGTTTAGGATCATTAGGAATTAAAAGATCCAATAATTGGGATATTGTTGGAGTCTTTTTGATGTTAGGAAAAGGGAGAGAAGTGTTGGGTTTAATTTGGGAAATCAAACACACCTTTGCGAGGAAATCCTAGGTCTAGGGGGAGACTAGGTGAAGGGGGAGCATGGTTGCTCCATTCTTGGCGTAAGGGGAACCTTGGAGAGGTTATTAAAAAACCTTTATAAGTCCAATGTAGGGGGAGCTTTAGAGAAGCTTTAAAAAGCCCGTTTTGGTGAAAAATCCTAACTTGGAGAGTTAGGTGTGTGGGATGCCTTGGGATAGGATCCATACATATTTGCATTGCATATGCATTGGCGGTATAAGTCCAAGATGGAGTCTTGGCAACGTAAGTCCAAATATTTGTTTTAGCATTGTTATTGCTATGTATTACTATTTGTTTTCCCTAACTTAAACGTATTACCAAACATCAAAAAGGGGGAGATTGTTGAGGCAATCTATGGTCCGGAGTAACCATGAGTTTTGATGTTTGGGCAAAGGGTTTAAGTTAGGTTTACCCTTGTGTATTTGATATGTGTATGTAAGTGTGCAGGTCTTGCAGGATACACATCTTAACTTGGTTGGACGGCTTCTATACGGTGAAGGGTGGCATGGATACAAGCTGGAGGCTTGTGTGCACCCGAGGGACCATGTATAGCAGGGACGATGAGCTGAGGGGCGCGAATTTCGAAGCATGCGTGAAGGATGGCATGGAGGCAAGCTGGAGGCTTGCGTTCATCCGAGGGACGGGAGCCAAAGATGAAGAGGGCGCGAAGGCAATAGTCGAGGCTGCTGGTGAGGAGTCAGCGGAGTCGTGAGGGTACGAGTGCTGAGTGATTGTACTCGGGAAATCCTAGGGTTCGAGTGCTGAGAGAAGTGTACTCGAGAAGGGAAGCCTTAGGTGTGTGAGTGGACCAGTTGACTTCCCTTGGGGCAGTCGACTGATAAAACTCATAGAAGGCAGTTAGCTCTGGACCAGTCGACTACTCTGGGAGTAGTCGACTGGTAACGGCTGGTGTGTTGGCTGAAAATTCGAACGTTGGAGTTGCAACGATCGATTTTCAGTGGGACCAGTCGACTGCTCTGGAGCAGTCGACTGGTGGTGGCCAAACAGAAGGTATGTCCTATTGAAGAGGGCTTCGTTTTGGCTGGGATCCCTGACGAATTTGGCTTTAGTCAAAAGCCAAATAGTAGTCTTGGTGCTCAGATATTGTTGAGGTGTTGTGGCGAGTTTTCTCCACCCACAAGGAGCGACAAGGGCTAGCCGGAGGTCATCCGGGGAGTGATCCACCGAAGGATTCTTGGATTAGTCACCTCTTGGAGGTTGATACCAAGTAAATTGGTATTGTTAGCATTGTTTAGTTGTTAGTTTTACTTTATTGTATTACCGCTTGCGCAACTAACAACGTAGGTAGAAGAATGAATCGAAGAATTGCTATTCACCCCCCTCTAGCATACGTCAACGATCTTACAAGATGCCCACTGGGGCAGAAGGAACTGGAGCGGGAACCAGGGCCTCCTCGTTGGCTTGTTCCCACTTCGGGCGACGGTTAATAGCCTGGGAAAGCATTATGTCGTCTACAAAATAAAGACAAAAGGGTATCAGTTTGAATTAATAAAGATAAGTGCAGAAAAGGATACTTACGGAGGCTGGAGCTAAGGCTTGTGACTTTGGGCTTGAGGTCAGCCTTGTAAAGGAGCTCCTCACATTGAACCAACTGGAGACCATGGAACTCCATCCCGGTCAAGATACCGCTAGCCCTCTAGTATCTTACGTCCTGCTGGAAGTCGTCGAGGTCCGGGATGGGGGGCAGACTCTCCATCTAACGAATAAGGCTGAAGGGATGCTGGGGGAGTCAGATAAAGAAAAAACATTTCTTCCATCCCTTGTGGGAGGAAGGAAGACCTCCTAAGAACTTATGACCGGTGCAGGCTGTAAAGTTAAATGCTCCTCGCGAGCCAACCGGAACTAAAAAGAAATGGAAAAAATGGCAGGGTCAGGGGGATATCAAAAATCTTGAAAATGATGTACGCCCCGCCCGTCTGAGCAAAGGCGTTGGGCGCCATTTGGGGGAGAGGAATGTCGAAGTAAGAGGAGACACTCATGAAGAAGGGAGGAATAGGGAAGTGGAGTTCTAAATCTACCTGCCCTAGGAAAAAAGTAAAGAAACTCAGGAGAGGTTCTACGGGTGATTAACGTAACGTGGGTACTTCTACCCCTGGGTCCGCCAGTATACAGTACTTCTCGCAGGCAGCTTGGAGGGCCTCTAACTTAACCCTAGAAGAGATGGTGTCATACCACTCCGGGCTATAGGTCTGTTCCTCTGAGAGGTCATCGCTCCCGCTTTAGGGCTTCTTCTTCTTCTCTATCGGACTCATGAATGGGGAAGAAAGGAGTAAGCAGGAGAAGAAGACTTACGGTGAGAGCGAATGCAGCGGCCAGACTAGCAGAAGGTGAACAAGGAGAGTGAAAGCAGATAAGGCAAGAAGGCGGAAGGGTGTCGTTGCATCCGCTTTTATAGAGAGAAGCCACCCGTATGTGAGCAATGGGAATGCAACACGTCAATGGCGCTAATTGGGCATTCCTAGGCATCACCATCCTTTTCGGTCGTCGTTTCGTATAGCCCTGCGGCGCGTATTAGTGGGAGATCGCCTCGCAGAGAATGAAGGAACACGTGGCGAGGCTACATTCGTTAGACTGCCTTGTCGCCATTAAGAGATCCCAGGCGCTTTAAAGGGTCATGGACGACTATCATGGTTGTGCCTCGGAAATCGCAGAAGCCTTTTAGGAAGGTTAATTCAAAAAGAGATAGCCTCGGACCCAGGGACGAATGTTTCGATTCCTCGGACCCAACGTGCCGCTAATGAAATATGATGGGTGCAGGGACGCACCATAACACGTAGGATCGGTGTCGGTCGATAAAGGGGGGGGTGAATATCGACTCGTCTAATTTCTTCAAAAAACTCGTCGTTGGTCTTTCTATCAGGGTTAGTACATAGCGGAAGTAATAATAAACTTAAAGAAAGACACAAGATAAATGACACGCGGGTTTTTACTTGGTTCCCAACCCCCAGGGTCAGTGCATCCAAGGCCTAAGCACTCAATCGTGATTCCACTAATGGTCTCCTTTCCGGACTTTCTGGAGGCGAAGAAACCCGTCTTACAGTTCGAATTTACAAGAAAAAAGATAGTAAATGAAATACAATTCGTAAATAAAACGCAAACCAAAAACCAACTCGGCCAACTCTAGAAGTTTGAAGTGCCGCACACTTCTTCTTAGAGCCTCCTTTGTCGTAGAGCTTCGTCTTGAGTGTGTTTTCTTTGCACAGAATGACTTGGCGGATGTGAAAATTGGTGTTCTGCATTGAGTGGTCGAACCCCTTTATATAGGGCCTTCTAGGGCACCTATGATGCCTTGGGCACCTGCCACGTGTTGGTCAAAGCCTATCTGTTGCACCGAATTCGCAGCGTTGATAAACCAGCCTTCCCAGGCACCTAGGAAGACACAGGCGCCAGGCGCCTAGGATGGGCTGCCCCAAACTGGGGCGCCCAGCCATCTTGGGCGCCTAATTCAAGTTAGGCGCCCAGGAGCTGCTTCCCAGGTGCGTTTTCTCCTGTGTTTGCTTTCCTATCTTGCCTCCAGCTCCAGGTACCTATAAGACAACAAACACAAGACAAATATACAGATAATCTTAGTCTTAGCATAGTGGTTCTGACTTTGGATTTCACCCGAAACCCTAGTCGAACCGACGCCCCTTTCTCAGGGAACGCATCCTCACCTACTCCACACTGGAGAAGTTCCGTTTATCAATCGGAACCTCCGGTTGGACTTTCGCTCAGCCTCCGAGAACTCGAATCTCAAGACGTTCGAGCTCGACCCGTCTCTACTTCTATTCGCGATCCCCGCTCGACTAAAGCTTTTGCCAATCGGGACCTTCGGCTGGACTTTTGCTTGGCCATCGAGAACTCGGATCTTGAGACGTCCGACCTTGAACCGTCTCTACTTCTGTCCGCTATCCTCGCTCGGTAAAGACTCTGTTACCCGATCCCCGACCAGGACTTAGTGCTCAGTCCCCCGGACCAAGACATCGTGCCCAGCTTCACTCACCAGGACTTAGTCCACCTAGCTTCACTCACTAGGACCCAGCTTCACTCACCAGGATTTAGTTCACCTAGCTACACTCACTAGGACCCAGCTTCACTCACCAGGATTTAAGTTCATCTAGCTTCACTCACTAGGATTTCTTCAACCTAGCTTTCCTTGCTAGGATCCAGCTTCACTCACCAGGATTTCTTCAATTAGAATCACTTCTTTGTTAGTCATCATAATCCTGACTAGACTTCCTCAATCTTTAGATAAATATAATTTCAAACCTCAAGTCCGGTTTGGTTTGATCCCTTGGTTAAACTGACCAACCCTGGGTTTTGGTTCGCTCTGCCAAACATCATATCCTATTTGGCTAACCCTTTGTCAACCTAATCAAACCTGAGTTTACCCTACCAAACATAAGGTCCTGTAACCCTTGATCACTTTGACTAACCCTTACCTTGTCTAACATATATTGTTACTAACTTAAGTATATTGTTAAACATCAAAACCCTAGAGGAGGACTATTCATCACTAATGCATTTTGCACTAACATAACATATATAGCTTCATCGTTATACCACTAGTCTAATCAGTCAGCCACACTTTCTTTGATTAGACTTGAAGGGAGGGACTTGTGATGGGTCGTGGTTGACAAGTGGACTGAAGAAGCTATGTGACAATATCTACCGAGTCTGGACGACTCTCTTTCTCGGACTCCCGAGACCCCCTCGGGAAGGTAGATTCCCGAGACCACCTTGGGCATGTCTACTCTTGAGATCGCCCTAGGAGGACATATGCTCGAGATCACCTCAGGAGGTCAGGTCCCCAAGATCACCTCGGGAAGGCGAACGCCCGGGATCCCCCCGGGCCAAAGGACCCCGAGATCACCTCGGGATAGCGGAACCCAAGGATCACCCTATTCAGTAGCCCGACCTCAAGTAACCGTCGCCTTTCTTCGGATCTATGGATAATTACTACTAGTAATTACGAGATAATCATGACACATAATACGCGACCATTAAAGCCTTAATTATCGCAACTACCCAGATTTAATGGCTACGAGGACCGTTACAAGGATTATTCAATAACCGACAATTAAGGGGATGTGGAGAAGAACGTGGGGACATGTGTGACTGCCGCTGCAGGTATAAAAGGTACTCCAACCCCCCCAGGTAAGGGGGTTATGCTCATTTTGACTCAGACTTTTTCTTATTTCCTTATTTCCTTCCATCTAAGAGACTCTCGTACTGACTTGAGCGTCGGAGTGGGTTTCGCCGGACAACCTCCGACGTGTTCCCCTTAACGCTCATGTTAATCTCGTAGGGTGGGAGCTCATCCTTTCTCATCATCATCCTCGTGGACTGAACTCTAATGATTAGTCGCCGACATCGATTTCTTTCGGAACATTTATCATATAGTCTGATAGAAAAATAGACAAACAAAATAACCTTGAATATATCTAAAAGAACCTTACCCAATAATAAATTTGATATGCAGGGATAAAATATATGTTTTTATAATAAATAGACGGCCTAAAGGAGAATGCTAAGGACCCACTTGGTTGGGTTGAACTGTGTTATGAAACAATGGAGAATAATTTGTTTTATGAAACAATGGAGAATAATTTGTTTTATGATAATAAGGGGGCTTAATTGGATATTTTGAAGAGTACAAGATAGCAATAGGGCGGGACGGGGTGGGTTTGCCACTGATTGTTCAAAATATCCAATTAGGCTCCCCTATTCTATGAAAAATAAGGTTCGAGTTCTCATATTCAGTATTAATATTAATTAGAATCTATGAACATTTTAAATTCGGCAATTTATCAAAGGACGTATCCAAAAATTGATATTTATCAAAAGACATATCATGGTTTCATTTTCAAGGGCGCACTAATTTTAGTGAACTTCCTCTTATACCCCTCCTGCTATGACATGCCTTTCTCTTTCTCTCTCAGTAACAAATTCCGAGATGTCTGCACATACTTTTTCAGACTTTTATTTTAAAATAATATATTATGGAATTGGCGCTAAACTAAAATACGTAAGGTAAAATCGAAAAAATATTTTAGTTAAAAAATATCTCATGTAACTTATTTAAAAATATAAATAAATGATTTTTATATTTAATTAATAGAAATTAATATATTAAATAATATTTAATAAATATATTAATGTAAAAAAAATTGACAAAAAAAGAGCCTGAAATATTTTATTTCAGGCCCACGTTGAGCCTAAAATTTTTTATTTCAGGCCCACATTGGGCCTGAAATCTTTTGATTCAGGCCCAACGTGGATTCAATTTTTTTTTATTTTAAAAATATATTAATATATTAAAAAAATCTATCAAAATACTTAATTTTATATTAAAAAACAGGGTCCGAAGTCACGCTAGAAGGGCCTGAACATAGATGTGTTCAGGCCCTCCAGGCCTAAGGAATATTCAGGCTCTCCGTGAACCTGAACACAATCTTGGTTAAATATAAGTAAATTAAATAAAAATATCAATAGTTCTAGTTAGAGTTGAGCTAGGAGATGGTATTTTTGGTGTCCAAACTTCTAATGATTATAAATTATGTTGCAAATAGGAGATTTTTAGGTCTATCAGTGAGTTTTCACCAAAACCCACTGATGGACTTAGGATATTTGGATTTCTCAAAATCCAATATCAATAGTTAGAGTTGAGCTAGGAGATGGTCTTTTGGTGTTCAAAATTCTAATGATTATGAATTATGTTGCAATAGGAGTTTTCTAGGATGAATCAGTGGGTTTCGATGAAAACTCACTGATGAACCTAGGATACTTGGAT
Organism: Boesenbergia rotunda; assembly: GCA_024364735.1. Lineage (NCBI taxonomy): Eukaryota > Viridiplantae > Streptophyta > Magnoliopsida > Zingiberales > Zingiberaceae > Boesenbergia > Boesenbergia rotunda. The sequence continues at coordinate 18,964 of JAGFNQ010002813.1, forward strand.
TTCTCCATACTTGGATTTCTAATATCTCCATACTTAATATCTCCTAAGTAAATTCTAAATAGAGATCTCATCTCCTAGCTCAACCCTGTCTACTGATATAGGGTTTTCAGAATTCCAGATATGGTAGGTCCATCAGTGAGTTTTGCTCAAAACTCACTGATATACCTAAACCATTCCTATAGCATTGGTGATACAGCAATATTAGAGGTTTGGGCACCCAAAATCTCATCTCCTAGCTCAACCCTGTCTACTGATATAGGGTTTTCAGAATTCCAGATATGGTAGGTCCATCAGTGAGTTTTGCTCAAAACTCACTGATATACCTAAACCACTTCTATAGCATTGGTGATACAGCAAGATTAGAGGTTTGGGCACCCAAAATCTCATCTCCTAGCTCAACCCTGTCTACTGATATAGGGTTTTCAGAATTTCAGATATGGTAGGTCCATCAGTGAGTTTTGCTCAAAACTCACTGATATACCTAAACCACTCCTATAGCATTGGTGATACAGCAAGATTAGAGGTTTGTGCACCCAAAATCTCATCTCCTAGCTTAACCCTGTCTACTGATATAGGGTTTTCAGAATTCTAGATATGGTAGGTCCATAAGTGAGTTTTGCTCAAAACTCACTGATATACCTAAACCACTCCTATAGCATTGGTGATACAGTAAGATTAGAGGTTTGGACACCCAAAATCTCATCTCCTAGCTCAACCCTGTCTACTGATATAGGGTTTTCAGAATTCCAGATATGGTAGGTCCATCAGTGAGTTTTGCTCAAAACTCACTGATATACCTAAACCACTCCTATAGCATTGGTGATACAACAAGATTAGAGGTTTGGGCACCCAAAATCTCATCTCCTAGCTCAACCCTATCTACTGATATAGGGTTTTCAGAATTCCAAATATGGTAGGTCCATCAGTGAGTTTTGCTCAAAACTCACTGATATACCTAAACCACTCCTATAGCATTGGTGATACAGCAAGATTAGAGGTTTGGGCACCCAAAATCTCATATCCTAGCTTAACCCTGTCTACTGATATAGGGTTTTCAGAATTCCAGATATGGTAGGTCCATAAGTGAGTTTTGCTCAAAACTCACTGATATACCTAAACCACTCCTATAGCATTGGTGATACAGTAAGATTAGAGGTTTGGGCACCCAAAATCTCATCTCCTAGCTCAACCCTGTCTACTAATATAGGGTTTTCAGAATTTCATATATGGTAGGTCCATCAGTGAGTTTTGCTCAAAACTCACTGATATACCTAAACCACTCCTATAGCATTGGTGATACAGCAATATTAGAGGTTTGTGCACCCAAAATCTCATCTCCTAGCTTAACCCTGTCTACTGATATAGGGTTTTCAGAATTCCAGATATGGTAGGTCCATCAGTGAGTTTTGCTCAAAACTCACTGATATACCTAAATCACTCCTATAGCATTGGTGATACAACAAGATTAGAGGTTTGGACACCCAAAATCTCATCTCCTAGCTCAACCCTATCTACTGATATAGGGTTTTCAGAATTCCAGATATGGTAGGTCTATCAGTGAGTTTTGCTCAAAACTCACTGATATACTTAAACCACTCCTATAGCATTGTTGATACAACAAGATTAGAGTTTTGGGCACCCAAAATCTCATCTCCTAGCTCAACCCTGTCTACTGATATAGGGTTTTCAGAATTCTAAATATGGTAGGTCCATCAGTGAGTTTTGCTCAAAACTCACTGATATACCTAAAACACTCCTATAGCATTGGTGATACAGCAAGATTAGAGGTTTGGGCACCCAAAATCTCAACTCTAACTATTGATATTGGATTTTGAGATATCCAAATATTCTAGGTCCATCAGTGGGTTTTGGTGAAAACTCACTGATAGATCTAAAAATCTCCCATTGCAACATAATTTATAATCATTAGAAGTTTGGACACCAAAAATATCATCTCCTAGCTCAACTCTAACTAGAACTATTGATATTTTTATTTAATTTACTTATATTTATCCAAGATTGTGTTCAGGCCCACGGAGGGCCTGAACATTCCTTAGGCCTAGAGGGTCTGAACACATCTATGTTCAGGCCCTCCTAGCGTGACTTCAGACCCTGCTTTTTAATATGAAATTAAGTGTTTTGATAGGTTTTTTTATATATTAATATATTTTTAAAATAGAAAAAAAATTTGAATCCACGTCGGGCCTGAATCAAAAGATTTCAGGCCTAATGTGGGCCTGAAATAAAAAATTTCAGGCCCACGCTAGGCCTAAAATAAAATATTTCAGGCCCAGCATGGGCCTGAAATCTACCATTTCCCAATCAAAATATTCACCATCTGTTAATCAGCAGAACTCAGTCGCAGAAATTCCAGAATCTAACGAATAATACAGCTGCAGGCATGAACAAGGGCCTCGTTTTACTCGTCTGTAAATGTGATGTTGGCCTATGATTATTTCTCGGCTTCTGCAGCCTTTTGTTCCTCTTGCTTCTTCCTTGGAGATGGAGGTGGCCTAACAACGATACTTCTCTTCCATTTCTTGTCGAGTTTCCTGGACAATCTTTTGTTTATTCCCTCCTCAATCTCCCTCTCCCTTTTTACTGTTAGCATTCGAGCAATCTACAAGAGATTATCAAAACAAGTAATAATATCTGCAAAATCTACAAGAATAATGAATCTTTATTTCAGCCCAGCGTGGGCCTGAAATAAAATATTTTGCTGGGCCTAAAATCAATAGATTTCAGGCCCACGCTCTTTTTTTTCAAATTTTTTTACATTAATATATTTATTAAATATTTTTAATATATTAATTTCTATTAATCAAATATAAAAATTATTTATTTATATTTTTAAATAAGTTAGATGAGATATTTTTTAACTGAAATATTTTTCGTTTTTACCTTACGTCTTTTAGTTTAACGTCGATTCCATAATATATTATTTTAAAATAAAAGTCTAAAAAAGCATGTGCAAACGTCTCGGAATTTGTTACTGAGAGAGAAAGAGAAATGCATGTCATAGCAGGAGGGGTATAAGAGGAAGTTCATTAAAAAGAGTGCGCCCTTTGGTGAAAATGAAACTATGGTACTCTTTTGATAAATATCAATTCTTGGGTGCGCCCTTTGGTAAATTGTCGTTTTAAATTTATCAGCACAACTACCGTACTTTAGAAGTGGAGGCTTTAAAAAAGAAGAAGAATATGAGTCATTCATTTGGATTTTATTTTATACTCTTCAATCACGTCATACAACATTTTCTTTAGTTTTTCAATCTCACATGAAGACATATTACCACAAACAAGAGAAAAATAGAATCTAATAGTCTTCATCTTATAACTCGGATCTAAAATACTCCTAATTGCCAATAGGGGCGGCCCTAAAGTTTGTAGTGCCCGGTGCGCACACACACACACACACACATATATATATATATATATATATATATATATATATAGAGAGAGAGAGAGAGAGAGAGAGAGTTTTGCTATGCTAAGATTCTTTCCGCGCAAACTCCGTGCAAACCTTAACTATTTCTTTGGTTTGAAATTTTTTTTGTGCTTAATACTATAACCCAAATGGGAAGACTAAACCCTAGGGGTAATCGCAAGCAAAAAATAAAAGAAAAAAAATCAAATGCACTAGGTGTGCACGAGTTTGCGCAGTAAGACCCTTAGCATAAAATTTCTTTATATATATATATAATAAAAATAATTTTAGAACACATAAATTAAATTTATGTTTAGGTGGATCCGTCATCTCAGCGGCCTTCTAGAGCCGGCTCCACATGTATGGAGGGAGAAAATAATAAAAATATTTTCAGAAAATATAAATTAAATTTATGTTTAAGGTGGATCCACCATCTCAGCAACCTCCTAGAGTCGGCCTCACGAGTATAGAGGGAGGTGTATGGTGGGGTGAATTCCCGATCGTGAATTCCAAATTCGACTCCTGGGTGTAACTAAATTATGTTTAGGGACTTTAGGATTTAGGGAGATAGAAATAGGTGAATGTAAGTGAAGGAGAAAGAAAAGGTCCGCTCGATTGCTCCGTGTATATTTATTTACACTTTTACAAAAAAAAATCTATAATATTTTAAAATTTATAATTATTTTTTTTAACACGAATGTTATTTTATTAGCATACTTTAAAAATATATAAAAATTTAAAAAAAATGAGCCCACATTTTTAATTCAATTTATCATCCAATAAGTACCCATCTTAAAAAATATATATAAATAAATTTTAAAAAAATGGACCCTCGCCAGAGGTGGGGCCCTGTGCGTCAGCCCCACCTGGACCACCCAAGACTAACTTTGGGTAGGATACTTGATCTCTAAAAATAACTCTGCGACTTCATAAAACATCTTCAATTTAGAAGAATTTTCTCTCACTTTTGACCATTCTTGTTATGTGAGAACTATTTTATATAAAGTCTCACATTATTTCAAACGAGCAAACACATCTTTATATCCCAATACAGTGTTAAACATTAATAGAGTTCCATCGTGTTTTGCAATTAAGTTCTTATTTTTTAATGCTTGGAATATTCAATTGTCGAGTTGTTTCAATAATTTTTTCATCTTTTTTGACGTTGTTGTTCAAAATGCGACATTAGAATGAATTATTTCGATACTATCATTGATTAATTCTAGTCCATCCCTCACAACGAAATTTAAAATAAGGGCACGACATCGCATGTGAAAAAATTTTTCTTCTATAATAAGTGAACTCGGAGGAAACTTGTCTAGAATAAGCTCAATCATAGCATCATTAGTTGTGCAATTATCAACAGTGATAACTTATGATCCAGGTTCCAATCCAACAAGCAATCAACAAGGACATTTGTGAGGACCTTAGCAATACATTGGCACGACACATATATAAACCTAGTAAAGAAGAAATATAATAAATTTTAATAATAATAATATTATTATTAATGGTAAATATAAGTATAAAGTTAAAGAGATAAAAAAAATTTACCCGGCAAGCCGATTTTGTAATTTCCATGAAACATCGATAAACTGTGAAGTAATGACTATGAATCCTCTTTTCTAATTATTTGACATCCACATATCAGCAGTCAACACAATCCGATTAGCATTTGAGTCTAATAGTTTCATTATATTTTCTCTTTCATACTCAAATATCTTTATAATGTCGCTCTTGATTGAATTATGGTAAGCAACATTTAATAATAGTTGTAATGCATAAGAGTACATTTTAAAGGCTACATGATCAACCATAGATAACGGGTACTCATGTAATATAATCATATTCGTAAGCTCTTTCCTTCCGTGATCTTGGTTGAAATGGTATTCCCCAATCTTCGTTGTCCCATCATTAGATTTTGTTGGTTGCAATAAAGATTGTTTTATGGTTATCTTTTTCTTATGCAAACAAGTTTTTACGTGGTCAAGTAAATATTTGGTACCATTCTTAGTTTCACCACCTAAGACCTTCTTACAATCATTACAGACAACTTTCCATTTTCCTCCAATTAGTTTTCTCTCGAAATGATATTTTGCAACAAATCTAAATTTTCTTTTCTTTCCACCATCTACATCCGTAGTTTCAACATTCAAAGTCTCATTTTGAGTTTTTTCATTTTCCTTGATTAAAACACTCTCATTTTGCGAATACGATGCTGTCGATGCAACTACTTGACTTCTCACAGATGGAGCAGTTTGTACAATACCCTCAACCACTTTATCATTAATTTCCAACTGAAAGGATATATCATAATATCAACAAATCAAATACTATAACTCAAAATAGATAGAATCAATTAAATTTAACAATTTGGATTATGAATTAACAACCTGATATGAATCAAAAACAATCTAATTTCAAAACCAACATGTCAATCAATATGTCTTTTTAACAAAATGACGTATAAATATTTCTTATGTAAATACACTTTTGAAGAATAATAATCCCTTTCAGGCGCCTGAGTGTCGACGTAGCTCCTCCACTTAGCACTCGCAACACAAGCTTGATCGTTGCGCCAGCTTAGCCACCCGCTGCCAGCTCCCAAGCACCTGAGTCCCATTCAGGCGCCCTAGTCCAACTGATCCAACTTTTCAGCTGCAACAAGGGTTAACTCTATACATTAATATAAATAGCATAGATGCAAGTATGGATTCACAGCCAGTGCTGTCTTGGTCATGACTTTTAGGTTTCACCTGAAACCCTAGGTCGGACCGACACCTACTGTTCCCTCCCGGGGAACTCATCCTCACCTACTCCTCTCAGGAGAGTTTACCTGCTGCCACCAGGCACTTCCGGTTGGACTTTTGCCTACCCGACCCGTCTCGACTCCTGTCCGCAATACCCGCTCGGCAAAGTCTTCTACTCGGTCCCCCGGACCAAGACCTCGTGCTCGACTTCACTCACCAAGTCTTCGTTGCCTGACCCCCGACCAGGACTTCATGCTCAACCCTGCAGGTCAAGACTTCTTGCCTAGCTTACCTAGGACTTTCCTGCAAGCTTCCCAAGTTTATCAGTATACACAAACCAGCTTAAATTGAGCCCTTTTGCCACTTATCAAAATAAGGTTAGATTTGGTGCTTCCAGCACCAACATGAGGCACCTCAGTTCCTAACCGAGGCGCCTCGGACAAAGCAAATTTTATCTGCGATCCGCAACCGTTACACTCGCTGCTTATCCACTTGAAGGCACCTTGGATCCCTTCCAAGGCGCCTCAATTCCCAATTGAGGCACATCGGATCCAAACCGAGGTACCTCAGTTCACTGAAACTCTATCTTCAGTGCAAACTTCATGGAGCCGCTCTCATCCACCTGAGGCGCCTCCAGTCCAAATTGAAACGCCTCAGGTACTGTTCATCCGAGGGAACTTTTGTAGAAAAATCCCTGCAAAACTAAGTTAGTCCAAAAACAAATATACCTTGCATAACAAGGTTAGTAAACACGCAGTATGGACTAAATATAATAAGTATTAAATAGATCTTATTTTTCCAAGACCAGAATCTAGTCAGAGATCTCAACTTAGAGATCCAAAATTGTTCTAAGTTGGATCGCACCTAAAGTCCTTAACTGGGACTCGTCTTCACCGAAATTCGCTCCTCCAATGACTTACCTCACTTATCTTGTGCAGATGTATTCAGCTCATTAACCCACCAGGTCTTTTTCTAGTCTCCACCAATTTTGACTTTTGCCGGGACTTAACCATCCTGGAATTCGGCCAGTAGTCAGCCCCTCGAACTCAACTGAACTTTTGTCAAGACTCCACCACCTTGGACATTTTGCTAGGACTCCACCACCTTGAACATCAGTCTGGAGATAGTTCTTAAGCCTTTCGATCCTGCATACTCAGTATAAGGTTAGATAACCACAAACCTAACTTTAACCTATTTGTCATTCATCAAAATTTGAGTTTGACTATTAATGCAAACTGAACCAACAACAATTCAGGTTGAGAGAGAGGAATCGGGTTCCAACTATAATCATCCAAAATCGAGCTACAAATGGTCACAATTGAACCTGGACTAGGTTGCATCGAGGTTAGATGCTCTTTTTGAACAATTTTCTGGCGACAATCGGCCAGAATCAAAAGGAGAATGGGGGGTGACGGGTTGGACAAGATTTGGGAGTTAGCCGTATAGGGATTTTGATTTTTTATTTTGTGATTTATTTGGGCTTGCAATTATTATTATTATTATTATTATTATTATTATTATTATTATTATTATTATTATTATATTGGGGCCATCAGGGCCCAATCTACTGTAAGAACTTTTTTTCAAATTCTCGAATCCGAACCTATACCCTATAATATTCCTGACCCATTCAATTTTAGATTTTTTTTCATGAAATTCTGAATCCAAAGAGAAATTATAGGAACAACCAATTTTTACCAAATAGCATATGTGGGAATCCATATTTACCAAAAACCGTCCTAAGATTTGTTCTTTACCAAAGGGCGTATGTAAAATCAACTTATTGCTCTTATACCCCTCCCGTCAAGAACCCCTTTTCGCAATTCACTTTTCGAGATATCCGAATCACCTTTTCATAATTTGATTTTAAAATAAAAAATTATGATTCAGATGCAGGTATTCTTATTTTCTCTCACCCTGTATATCTCTTCCTACCTTGCACAACTCGACTCATCATGAACTTTTTACTGTATTTTTCTATGATTGTGAAAAGATTAAGAAATAATAAAAAGATTATCGTATAAATAAATAATAAATGTTGATTATATATTTTAAAAATATATTCTTAAAATGGGATAAATATATTTTAAAACTATCATCTAAACAAGAGGTTAGTATCAAACCTAAATATATGGAAGCAGAAAATAAATATAATTTTACTGTTATTTATAACTAGCTATGCATGAAATCTGTGATAATATCTAAATATATAAGTCAGAAGTACCCCCCCCTCCAACTAGGTGCTCGTAGCGGTGAGAACTTCCTGTCCAATCAATCCGCAGCGAACATAATCAAGTCAAGTCTTGTATCGAAGGACAAATCTATTTAGTTATTTACATAAATAGTAAACAACTAATCAAATCCCTAAAGCGTATTAGGATTAATCTTAATATCGAAATTATTTAATTAATTCTAATTAAATGACTAATTCCTATTCATTGAGTCTAGGTTCGATTTAGGTTTAGCTTAAGCCCAATCCAAAATCCAAACCAACTCAAGAATAGGTCTAAATCAAATTAAGCTACCACTTAACTCTATCACAGAAAACTTCAATCCCTCAAAGTCAGCTTATGACAAGAGAAGACATGTTTGGTTTATATTTTTCAGCCTTATTTTTTAGAAAAAAAATATAACCTTTTCTAAAAAATTAGATAATGAAATAAAATTATTTTTTTTAAAATAAAAAAATAATAAATTTTCTGAAAAATAAAAAAATGAAGCGAATCAAATTTTTCACGTACGAACATTCAACGTTCCCCAATGCGGATTAGGGGTGAGTATTCGGTTAAAACCGAACCGAACCGAATAGATCGAAAATCGAATAAATCGAATTTTCCCCAAAAAACTGAACTGACCGAATTTGTGAATCAAAACCGAAAAAACCGAACCGAAAAAAAATCGGTTAATTCGGTTTTTAACCGAATTAACCGATTTAACCGAATAATTTTAACCTTAATCGGTTTGGTTAAAATTATGCTTTGACCTTAATTATTTTGGAACCGATTAGGGTGTCGGCTGAATTGTTAAAAATTGGTCTTTCCACCTGAATTATTTTGGAACCGATGAGGGTCAAAATTTTGACCTGAATTATTTTGGAACCGGAAAGTTGAAAAATAATCGATCTTTCCACCTAAATTAAGTTGGAAATGATATATAACTACAATTTTTTCCTTTCAAAAAAAAGAAAATTAATAATACAAAGATAATTATAACTTAGGGAGCTCTAAGTTCATGTTTGTTCAAGATAATTAATAATACAAAGATAATTGATAATTAACAATTTTTACCAAATTCACTACTCATCCTCCTCCGTATCAAGTTTGTCCCAGAACTCTTTCCCCCATAACCCTACATTAATAAAAAAATTTATGCATTATGTACATACCAATATTGTAGTCTTTTAACTTCTCTTAGTATAACCGTGACTTGGACAAATCAAGATTCCTCTTGAGACTTCAAGTGTATCTTGATTCTTGACATTAAATATAGATTACACTACGGTTAGAGATACATAAGAATACAAAATGTTACAGCAAGCCAAAGTTTGCTCTGGATCAATCTCTAACTTGAAAACAAACAAAAGTGTTCATCTCAGAATGAGGATTGGCACATGCATTCAATACATCAAGTAATTATAGTACTACACATATCAGAAGCAAGTTATAACTCTGAAGGCGTCTTTTTTTAGGGGAGTATTTCCTTGGAGGCAGTCTAATCCTTCTCTGAGAGGAAATTCTTGGAACTAGTAACAGTGAATTCCTTGCAGGAATAGGCTTATCCGCAACCTGTTAACAGCAAAGAAATCCATAAGTGGAATATGTTAATGGATAGTTCCAATCATCATAATTAGCCATCCAATATTATAGCTAAACTCGTCATGCTGAATAAAGTAAAACTTACAAGCATGCTCGAAATTCCATCCAATTGACATATGAGGCAATGCAGAAAGCATCCCAAAAGGATTAACTGCCATACAGATTAACTGCCAAAAGGATCCAATTGACATATGAGGCTCAGAACATAAAGCAAGAATATGAAAAGTTATGACATTGACTCCCAATTGGCAAATTATAGAAAAGTGAATCAGATTAACTGCCATACACTGACTACGCATGTCAAGTGAAATGAAAATTATTTGAAATCACTAAACCGTGTATTCTTACCACAATAACCCACCTGTTGCATTACTTCTTAACTTGGGTAAGCAATAAATATGGTCATCGTGGTTCACAGCTATTGTAAACAAAAATCATTTCAAGTTAAAACAGTTATGAAACCATTACACTAAGTTCTAAGTCAAGTGGCTCGTTGACTTGTCAATATGTGATTCTGATCAAGAAGTTTCCTTAGCTGACAAAATTTCTTTTCATAGAGCATGAAACATGCTATTATTAGATCGATGCATCTATTGCAATATTATCATGTCTTACTACATGGTAATATTGTAGGCAAGCAGAGGTTGTTGTTATCTCTTAAAAGCATATTTACATTTTGCAATATAAAAAAGACTGAAGAAGGACTAGATGATGGATCTGAGAAAAAACTAGGATAATTGATTAGTAGATCTAGTGACTTTTTCTTTAGCAGAAACTAAGCTCAGTTGTTTTGACATGGCAGGATGACTGTGTAGGACACCTTTTAACAATTAGACAGCAGAATATTGCAAGGAACCATATTGATAGCAGCATTAACATAGAAAAAAGAAGAAAAAATGTCAGGTGGAAAGACAAGATAGCAAAAAAGAAAAGGAGCATACGGCTGTCCAATGGTGCTTTGACTGAAGAAGCTTGGCATACCGGCCTCTAAAAACTCTCGCCTGACATCCACAATTTAGAATACATCAGTAATGAACTCATGAATCTTTCTAAATGGCATAAAGAGTGACTGAATGAGAACTGAGGAATTAACAACGCATAAAGTGCATTAAGCTGAATGTTTTCAAAAATTTCAGAATTTTAAATCAACCAAAGATAAGCAACCTTGATCCTGTCGACAAGCGAAGATCGGTTCCTCCTTGGGCGACTCGGTCTAACCAGGCCGACTCGGGCTGCTGTAGCGGGGAGGTCGGACCGAAATGGGGCTCTCAATATTGTGGAGTGGTTGCAAAATGGCAGCGACCCCCTCTCTACAGTCTCAATGGGGTTTATATAGGGGGGAGAAAGGGTCTCCCCACGTGCGAGCTGTCCCATCTCATTAAGAGAAGATCGAGCAGCAGATTATGATGGGGACAACTACATTAATGCTGAGAGACTGCTACCGCCGCTTGACACCATGCTGGAGCTGTCTCCTCTGTCCCTCTTTAATTAATGATGGCTTTGCCAGGCAATGGCTGTGTCAGAAGGGGTTACCCTCCGAATGTCTAATTAAGGAAAACTCATGTGATAGGAGAGGCTTGCGTTTGTCCGGATATCTCCATGCATCATGAATACCTGACCTCTATTAGTATACTTTGAGAGGCAGACCTCTAACGACCTGCCTTGGTCATCCTAGACCTAGCTGATAGGTTTTGAGTGCCCCGACCTCCGACGGCCGACCTCGAGTATCCCGGCTTCCGACGGCCGACCTCGAGTGTCCTGACCTCCGGAGGCTAACCTCGAGGGTCCTGACCTTAGGAGGGCTGACCCCGAGTATCCCGACTTCAGAAAGGCTGACCTCGAGGGTCCCGACCTTAGAAGGCTGACCTAGAGGGTCCCGACCTTAGAAGGCTGACCTCGAGGGTCCCGACCTCAGAAGGCTGACCTCGAGGGTCCCGACCTTAGAAGGCTGACCCCAAGGGTCCCGACCTGGGAAGGCTGACCTCGAGGATCCCGACCTCGGGGTAATCCTGGGTCCCGGTCCGCTTAGCACCGGTTCAGATCGATGACCGAACCCGGCCGGGCTCTCAACCCTTCTATAAATCATACGCCTGGATCACAAGCCTCCCTCTCAAGTCTAGTCGAAGGAGGAGTGTAATCCGACTGACTAGGCTCCTTGCTCGGTCAGCTTTTCCCACTTTTTTTTTTGTCACTTCGTACGGTCGATCCTTCCACTTAATGCCATATCTTCCGTCAAATCTCCCATTAAACCCTCATTAATGCGAGGGCGCGTGTCGCTTCCCGACTGGGCGCCTCGAAAGGCAAAACGTCATCGGCATGGCTAGGGCGTCGTGCGGGCGAAGCTTCGAGGTCTGGGAAATGACAGGGATCGAACGGCGAGGAGTTTACCCCGCCATTTCCTTTTTCCTGATCGGACGGTCCTCCCCGATTTACCCAGAGTATAAATAGGCTTGCCCCCTCCATTTCGCCTCTTTTTACTCTGACCTTCGCTTTCTCATCCAATTCTGGTCCGACCTCCGCTGCCTGACCTCTTCGATTCCGACGAACAGTGTTTCCGGCGAACCTCGTTTTCTAGGTACTTTTTCTTTTTGCCGAGCCCTTGTCGTGTCTCTCCTGATTTTATTTCGATGACATCGTCTTCTGCACCCCCATCTGCGCCACCCGAGCCCTGGTACCTGACTACTCGTTCTTCCCTTACCCTAGGTCAGATAGAAACTTTGCGCATAGACTACTTGATCCCAGAAGACCACTCGATAACTCAGCCCGACCGTCGAGGTCGGGCACACCAGCCTCCCTTAAGTCATTTCACCGTCTTTTCCGACCAACTGTTAGCCGGCCTGCGCTTTCCCCTACATCCTTTCTTTCGCGAGATCTGCCGTTATTTCCAGGTCTCCCTGTCTCAACTAGCCCCGAACTCTATCCGTATCTTGTGCGGCGCCGTGATCATCTTCACCACCCACAAAATCCCCTTAGAGCCCCGAGTATTTCATTTTTTCTATTATCTCAAGAAGCAAGAGCCCGGGAATTTCTACTTCCAGGCTCGTATCAACTCTGCCTTCCTGGAGAAGGTGTCTTCCTCCAACAAGGGTTGGAAATCTCACTTCTTCTATATCCAATCGGTCCCCCGACCTAACTGGCCTACCACGTGGTTAGAAAACCTGCCTGAACACCCGCAGTTGCCCAAGAACCTCCGTTCAGAACCCGGCTACCGGTCGGTAGTCTCCAAGCTCGGGGGAGCTCGATATCACGCGGGCAAGCTGTTGATCGAGGGGATGCTGTATCTATTCCAGCTGAGCCAAGTCCCGACAGAGCTACCTGGCACCCTCGGTACGTTTCTTCTTGCTCGGTGAGCTTGTTAATGCTAACTAAGGCTCTTTCTTTGGTGCAGCCGAAGTCATGTTCAGCGCTAGGGTTGACGCTGTACTGGATCGGGAGGATGACGCCATGAGGGCGTTGGCTGCCCAGCTAGCAGCCGCTCGTGCGGCGGCCCGGGCCAATACTGTTGCTTCAGATCCTGAGCCGCCGATAGTTGCTACCAGCGGCCCCGGGGAGGATTCCCCCACTGAGGAGACGGGAGCGACAACTCGGGTGGTTGTTGAGGGGACATCCGCCCGGGCCGAGGAAGCAGAAGAAGAAGAAACGGATCGGGAAGCTTCCCCCGGCTTGGTTCGAAAGCGCCGCCGGGTGGTTCATAGCGTGGACATACCCTCGTCTCCCGAACCGACCGAGGAAGGTCAGGCCATGCCGCCCTCTCGTCCTGAGCAAGCTGCGACGGGCCTCCAGCTTCCGGCCTTGAGCTCCGCTCTGGCTCCTACGATTCCCCCATCTGCCGCTCGGGTTTCGGCTCAGACAACACCTCGGTCGACGGCCCGACCTTCCACTCCTGTGACACTTCCTTCCGGCGCATCGACCTCGAGGTCCGCGCCCCGTACTTCCGTCCCTCAACCGAGCTCCGCCCCTACTGACGCAGTCGAAGCCCTTCTGTCCATGAGCTCTCCGCCGCGTTTAGCGGTGGATGTTCAAGTGCCCTCGGCTATTGCTCTAGCCCCGACTGTCCAGCCTCAGCCCCTGAATTTGCATGATGGCTTAGTTGCGGGCTGGGATGAGGGATGGAGGGCGTCCTTCTCGATGGACTCCATCACCTTGGCCGACCGCTTCTTCGCGGGCATGACTCAGGTATCCTCTTCTCTTCCTTGGTTGTTTGTGTTTATATTCCTGACCTTCGCCTCACGACGCAGCAATGGGCGCTGAGTTACGCGGCGAGCCAAGCGTTGGTGGGCAACACCCGAGCGCGCCGGGCAGCTGAACGACGGGTGAGGGACCTGGAGGCCCGAGTGGCGCAGGGCAATCCTCCTTCAGGTGATCCAGATACGGACCAGCTGCGTTCGGAGATAGTCGCCCTGCATTCTCACGTGTCCGAGTTGGAAGCTCGCTCGGCGGAAGAGCAAAGGCTGGCAGCTGAGTCAGCGGTAGAGACGGCACGTCTGACCAGCCGGGTGGCCCATCTGGAGGGCGACAACAAGACCCTCAAGTCCAGGTACAAACGAGCCCATACTGATCTGGCCAAGATGACCACAGACGCTAAGGGACTCCAACTGAAATTGAAGGAGTCGGCTGCGGCTCATCATCAGACTCAGCTTGCCCTGACAAATAAAGAAACAGAACTGGCCGCCCACCTAGAGACAATGCGGGGTTTGGAGATGCAGATGGTGGGCAAGGAGGCTCAGCTAGCTATTCGAGAGACCACCATCTCGGCACAGGACGGTGAGCTTACCCGTCTCAGGAAGGAGCTGGAGGATTACAAGTCGGGCGAGTCGGCTCGGATTGAAGCCGCCCGAGTGGCTTATCTTCAGTCAGACTCCTTCCTGACTCTTATTTCCGAACGGACTGGCGGCATGATTAAGTATGGGGCCATAGGCGCCATCCAACAATTAACCGAAGCCGGCCATCTCCCCGAGGACCTCCCCACAGATGCGGTGACGTTGAGACAAATCAAAGCCTCGATTCCGGAGGATGCCTTCCCCCCTATCACCTAGGTCGACTTTTTTCAAGCTCACTCAGTTCGGTGGCCCCGACCCTCTTTTGCCCGAGCTGGTGTCTGGTCCGTCTTCCACTTGTCCTTGGCCTTAGATTTTTCAATTTGCTGTAATGATATTCAACTTCCTGACTCCGGCCTTCAAGGCCTAATTTTGTAATGGCCTCGGGCCTTAGTTCGTTTTCGCAAATTTTTCTTCTTCTCTATTTTGTCTAGCTGCTTACGTCATGCGAGATTTTTGCTAAGTGTCGTTTGCTTGATGTACTGGCCTACTTCGCCGAAGGCCGATATTGCGAATCATACACCCATACTCTACCAAGTACGGGTCGCTGGGGATGCATAAATCATTATCAGAAAATAAACTCCCTTGGGTTGATTCGAAAAATCGGCTAAGTGTTAGGAGCTCGGGCGATTTGCGTTACTATTCTTCCGATCCTGGTTTTTTCTTCAACTCGGGATCATAGCCCAGCTAGACCAGCACTTGGACTCAGAGATTATAGTCGGTCGGATGCCCGACCTGATCTGGTGATTTCGCTCGGTCGGGTGGATGCCCTAACTCGGCGATATGTATTGCGGAAAGATAATGAATCATGTTTGTCCTCGAGCAAGAGTCTGGACACCGTCCGACTTACCCTGATCGAACGTGGATCGCCACGCCCGACCGGGTCCGACCGAACGTGGAATGCCACGTCCGATCGGCGCCGATCCGGTGGGTGCGTGAGAGCAAGCCCACTTATAACTTGCCTTAACAAGAGTCTGGACACCGTCCGACTTACCCTGACCGAGCGTGGATCGCCACGCCCGACCGGGCCCGACCGAACGTGGAATGCCACGCCTGATCGGCGCCGATCCGGTGGGTGCGTGAGAGCAAGCCCACTTATAACTTGCCTTAACAAGAGTCTGGACACCGTCCGACTTACCCTGACCGAGCGTGGATCGCCACGCCCGACCGGGCCCGACCGAACGTGGAATGCCACGCCTGATCGGCGCCGATCCGGTGGGTGCGTGAGAGCAAGCCCACTTATAACTTGCCTTAACAAGAGTCTGGACACCGTCCGACTTACCCTGACCGAGCGTGGATCGCCACGCCCGACCGGGCCCGACCGAACGTGGAATGCCACGCCTGATCGGCGCCGATCCGGTGGGTGCGTGAGAGCAAGCCCACTTATAACTTGCCTTAACAAGAGTCTGGACACCGTCCGACTTACCCTGACCGAGCGTGGATCGCCACGCCCGACCGGGCCCGACCGAACGTGGAATGCCACGCCTGATCGGCGCCGATCCGGTGGGTGTGTGAGAGCAAGCCCACTTATAACTTGCCTTAACAAGAGTCTGGACACCGTCCGACTTACCCTGACCGAGCGTGGATCGCCACGCCCGACCGGGCCCGACCGAACGTGGAATGCCACGCCTGATCGGCGCCGATCCGGTGGGTGCGTGAGAGCAAGCCCACTTATATCTTGCTGTAGTTGTTTCACGTGGAGAGCTGGAGTTGGCCTTTACCATCACTTTTTCCGATTACAGTTACAAGAGTTGTTCCTCTCTACTCTCCTCCCGATACAATTTTAAATGAACTGCACTCCAAGGTCTTCCGAGTCGCTTTCCTTGAGCATCCTGTAGATAATAAGCTCCTGACCCCAGCACCTCGACCACCTGGAACGGACCGCTCCATGGGGGTTCCAACTTGCCGACCTCTCCAACTGGCTTGACTCTCTTCCATACCTTGTCCCCCACTTGGAAATGTCGAGGTATGACCTGCTGGTTGTATCGATTTCGCATCCTTTGCTGATAAGCGGCTATACGGACTGCAGCTTTAGCTCGGACCTCCTCAATCAAGTCCAGTTCGGCTCGCCTCTTTTCAGCATTATCTTCCCCATACAGTTGCCTTCTGTCTGATTCACAGCCGACCTCCATGGGAACTACCGCTTCACTCCCATATACTAATTGGAAGGGAGTGCATCCCGACCCCTCTTTAGGTGTGGTCCGAAGGGCCCATAGGACACCGGGCAGCTCATCCACCCAGGACCCGCCGACCTGATCCAGCTTAACTCTGAGCCCTTTCAGGATTTCTCTATTGGCGACTTCGGCCTGGCCATTACTTTGAGGGTATGCCACAGAAGTGAAGGCTTGCTTGATCCCAAAGTCTTTGCACCAATTTCTGATGATCCGGCCTTGGAATTGCCGACCATTGTCGGATACTAGCTTGTGAGGGATGCCGTACTTGCATAGAATATTTTGCCAATGGAATTTCTTTACTGCCTGTTCGGTGATTCGGGCTAGGGCTTCCGCTTCGATCCACTTGGAGAAGTAGTCCACTGCTACCAGCAAGAATTTCTTCTGGCCTGCTGCTCGGGGGAAGGGTCCTACTATGTCCATGCCCCACTGATCAAAAGGACAGGATATGACGGACGTTCGCAATATCTCCACCGGTCGGTGTGACATGTTTTGATATTTTTGGCAAGATAAGCAAGA
>JAGFNQ010002813.1:36564-110062 GCA_024364735.1 Boesenbergia rotunda
AATTTCTGATGATCCGGCCTTGAAACTGCCGACCATTGTCTGATACCAGCTTGTGAGGATGCCGTACCTGCACAGAATATTTTGCCAAAGGAATTTCTTCACTGCCTGTTCGGTGATTCGGGCCAAGGCTTCGCTTCGATCCACTTGGAGAAGTAGTCCACTGCTACCAACAAGAATTTCTTCTGGCCTGCTGCTCGGGGGAAGGGTCCCACTATGTCCATGCCCCACTGATCAAAAGGACATGATACAACGGATGCTCGCAACGTCTCCACCGGTCGGTGAGACAGATTCTGATACTTCTGGCAAGAAAGCAGGAAAAAGGGCATCTTCTCTGCATCCTTTGAGGGTCGGCCAGAAGTAACCGGCTACAAGGACCTTCCGAGCCATGGACCGACCTCCCGAATGATTTCCGCAGCACCCCAAGTGTACTTCTCTGAGTACATAATCCGCATCTTCTTTCCCAAGGCATCTGGCTAGAGGTCGGGAAAAGGCCCGCTTATACAACGCGTCTCCTATTAGGGTGAATCAGGCCGCTCTGATCTTCAATAATCCGAGCTTGCTCGGGGTTGCCTGAAGAGTCCCTTCTTTCAGGTAGGCGATGAATGGAGCCCTCCAGTCCCCCTCTATTTCCATTTCTGCTTCCCTCTCGACCTGAGCCACCAGCATGACCTGAGGTGAAGGTCTGGGGAAGACCCACGGTCGGACCGAGCTGGCCTGCCTGGCTAACTCATCCGCCTTGGCATTATCTCCTCGGGGGATCTGAATGATCTGGACTTCTTGAAATTCTGCTTGTAACTTCTGGTATGCTTCTACGTAGGTCTGTAACTTCTCATCATTCACTTCGAATCGCCCAGCCACCTGCTAAGTCACTAACTGAGAATCAGAATATAGGATGACTCGAGTAGCCCCGACCTGCCTGGCTGCTTGGAGGCCTGCCAAGAGGGCCTCATACTCCTCCTGATTATTGGTAGCTTGGTATTCTAGCCGAACCGCGAGATGAATGGGGTCTCCGTTAGGAGACATCATCAAAATGCCCAAGCCACTCCCCACCCGGGTGGCCGACCCGTCCACGTATATTTTCCAGATCCCATCCTCTTCCTTTGTATGAAGTTTACTCAAGAAATCTGCCAAGGCCTGAGCTTTGATCGCCGTCCTGGGCTGGTACTGGATGTCATACTCGCTTAGTTCGGTTGTCCATTTGACCAACCGACCTGAGACTTCAGGATTGATCAAGACCTTCCCGAGTGTGCTATTGGTCAGCACTCGGATAGGATGGGCCAGAAAGTAGGGTCGCAGTCGCCGAGCCATCAACACCAGGATATAAGCTAATTTCTCGAGCGTAGTATACCTACACTCGGCCTCTTTGAATAAGTGCCCAAAGAAATAGACCGGTTGTTGTTCGGTCTGTTTCTGGGTTACAAGTACAGCGCTCGCAGCTCCCTCAGTAGAAGATAAATAAACATACAGCGGTTCTCCTTCTTCCGGCTTGGCTAGCACAGGCAGACTAACCAAGTAAGCTTTTAATTCTTCGAAAGCTCGGTCACACTTGGCATCCCACTGAAACTTGGAGGCCTTGCGCAAGATCTTGAAGAATGGCAGGCTTCTGTCTGCCGACCGGGAGATAAATCGAGATAAGGCAGTGATCCTCCCAGTCAGGCGCTGAACTTCCCTTATGTTCTTTGGCGGAGGCATGTCCAGTAATGCTTTCACTTTACCTGGATTGGCTTCTATTCCTCGCTCCGTCAAGATGTATCCCAGGAACTTCCTGCTTTTGGCTCCGAACAGACATTTGGCAGGATTGAGTTTAAGGTCGTACCTTCGCAAGGTGCGGCAGGTCTCCCGTACATCTGCTACGAGGTCGGCAGCTCGGGCAGATTTGATGAGGATGTCATCGACGTACACTTCCACGTTTCTCCCGAGCTGTTCTTTAAAGACTTTATTCATCAGCCTCTGATAAGTTGCCCCGGCATTTTTGAGCCCGCAGGGCATAACAGTGTAGCAGTAGGTACCTTCGGCTGTAACAAAACTGACCTTCTCCTGGTCACCTGGGCACAATGGGACTTGGTGATATCCCTGATAGGCGTCGAGCATGCAGATAAGCTCACTCCCGGCGGTAGAGTCCACCATCTGATCTATTCGGGGGAGCGGGTAGCAATCTTTGGGGCAGGCTCTATTAAGGTCTCTAAAGTCGATACAGACCCTCCATTTGTCGCCCGACTTGGAGACCAGCACCACATTGGCCAGCCAAGCTGGGAATTGGACTTCCCGGATGTGCCCGGCCTTCAGCAGTCTCTCTACCTCTGCCTGAATGATCTTATTCTACTCAGGGCTAAAATCTCTTTTCTTCTGCTTCACAGGTCGGGCGTCAGGGTACACGTTCAGCTTATGCTCCATCACCTCAGGTCTGACCCCTTTAAGATCTTGTTGGGACTAGGCGAATACCTCTCGGTTCTGGGTCAGACATTCTACCAGCTGTCGTCTGAGGTCGGGCGATAATCCGAGAGCTATCTTTACTTTAGTTTCTTCTTGGTCCGGCAAGAGCTGGACCTCTTCCTCTTCCTCCATCAACTCAGCCCACGGAGATGGCTGAGAGGAATGCACCCTGTTACAATGGGCCGTTGCAGACCGGCGGGCTTTACTGACCTCCACTCGGACGTCATCTACATAACATCGACGAGCAGCTTTCTGATCTCCTTTGACTTCGCCATCCTGATCTCCCACTGGAAATTTGACTTTCAAGTAGAAGGTGGACACCACAGCTCGGAACTCATTCAATACCGGTCTGCCCAAGATGGCATTGTAGGCTGAGGGGACGTCCACTACCAGGAATGTAGACCACCGAGTCCTCCTTAGAGGCTCTTCACCAAGTGAGATGGCCAATTTGATTTGGCCCAAGGGCTGAACTTCATTTCTCGTGAAGCCAAACAGAGGTGTAGCCACGGGTCGAAGCTCAGTGGCCTCAATCTACAATTGCTCAAAAGCTCTCAAGTATAGAATGTTTACCGAGCTCCCTGTATCCACGATAGTCCTATGAATCTGATAATTGGCTATGATCGTCGTGATAACCAGCGCATCCTCATGGGGCACCTCTACTCCTTGTAAGTCTGAGAGACCAAAACTGATCTGCGGCCCTTGGGCTTGCGTGGAGCTGCAACCCACTTGGTAGACATCTAACCGCCGGGCCTGTGATTTTCGAGCTCTGTTGGAATCCCCGTAAGTGGGTCCGCCTGAGATGACGTTGATGGACCCGTGCACAGAGTTTTGCTGATTGGCCTGTTCTTCATTGGTGTTCCTTCGCTCGGGCGAGCCCGGAGTCGGGAACAGTTGCCTAGCTGTAGGGGAGGCTAGTCGGTCCCGAGGTTCAGGCTGGTTAGGTGATGCTCTCCCTCGGCCCCGACCACCCCCCTGATGGGCCCCTCTCGGGCTACCTCGGCCAGTTCGGCCTCGACCTCGGCCGGCCTGCCAACAATCTTGCAGGTCATGAGTGTGGCTATTATGAAAAGAGCAGTAGGGCTGCCATCTGGACGGGAAGCAACCCTGGGTCACTTGTTGCACTATTCCCCTTTCAGTTCCTTGTCGATGTCCCATGCCTCTGGGACTTCTTAGAGGTCCTCCGGGAGGCGCACTCCTCTAATGATGCCGGGGGACCTCGGGTGCTGGTCTGACCTCCGGTCGTCTGGCGGCTTGTGCTTCTTCTACATCCACGTATTTGCTGGCCTTGCCTAGGAGATCTTCGAAGTTTTTCGGGGGTTTTCGGATTAAGGCTCTGAAGAATTCGCCCTCCTGTAAGCCTTGCGCAAAGGCACTGACTAGCACCTCGGATGTGGCGGTGGGTACATCCAATGCGACTTGATTAAACCTTCGGATGTATGCTTTGAGGGGTTCTTTGGAGCCCTGTTTCAGGGTAAAAAGATTGAGGCTGGTTTTGTGGTGTCTCTTACTGCTTGCGAAATGTTGAAGGAACAATCTCTTGAAGTCGGATAATTTTCTTACGGATCCCTCCGGCAGTCTGTCGAACCATCGTTGAGCCGATCCGGAAAGGGTGGTCAGGAAAGCTCGGCACTTTACTCCATCGGAATATTGATGAAGTATTGAAGCGTTCTCAAACTTCAATAAATGCTCCTCGGGATCCGAGGCTCCCCCGTATTCAGCTATGGACGGGAGTCTGAAATGCTTGGGCAAGGGTTCCTGCAGGATTTGGGCGGAAAAGGGGAATCCCGTACGCTCCACCGAGGTCGGCGCGAGGGGAGCCTTCCCTTTGTTAGCTCTGGTCCGGCTGGATGTAGCCTCGTGAGGGTCTGATTGTCCAGCTCCCTCGGCCGGGCCGAACAACGCCCGGTGAAAATGAGGACTCTCATCCTGTCGAGCCCCTCCCTCAGTACCCACTCGAGCGGTCTGCTCAACCGGACTCGGCTGAACGGGTTGAGCGACTGCTTGAGCAGCTACTGGCTGTGCTTCTGCCAATTTCCTGGCCCTAGCTTCTATTAGCAGCTCCAGGTCTTCCCGTGAAAGAGTAACAGTCACCTGGTTGGATTCACTCATCTTCGGCTTTCGATCAGGCTAGAATTCCCATAGACGGCGCCAAATTTGATCCTGTCGACAAGTGAAGATCGGTTCTTCCTTGGGTGACGCGGTCTAACCAGGCCGACTCGGTCTGCTGCAGCTTGAGAGGTCAGACCGAAATAGGGCTCTCAATATGGTGGAGTGGTTGCAAAATGGCAGCGAGCCTTTCTCAGAAGTCCAAATGGGGTTTATATAGGGGGGAGGAAAGGTATTCCCACATGCGAGCTGTCACATCTCATTAAGAGAAGATCGATCGACAGATTATGATAGTGACAGCCACATTAATGCTGAGAGACTGTTACAGCCGCTTGACACCATACTGGAGCTGTCTCTTCTGTCCCTCTCTAATTAATGATGGCTTTGCCAGGCAATGGTTGTGTCAGAAGGGGTTATCTTCTGAATGTCTGATAAGGAAAGCTCATGTGATAGGGGAGGCTCGCATTTGTCCGGATATCTCCATGCAATCATAAATACCTGACCTTGATTAGTAGACTTTGAGGGGCTGACCTTGAATGACCTCCCCCGATTGTCCCGATCTTCGACGGCCGACCTCGGGGATCTCGGGCTCAAATGGCCGACCTTGGATGGTCGACCTAGAGAATCCCGACCTCGTGGATTCCGACCTCGGATGGCTGACCACGCGGATCCCGACCTCGTGGCTCCCGACCTCCGAAGGCTGACCACGAGGATCCCGACCTCGTGGCTCCCGACCTCGGATGGCTAACCACGCGGATCCCGACCTCGTGGCTCCCGACCTCCGAAGGCTGACCACGAGGATCCTGACATCGGAGATCCCGACTTCGGGGTAATCCTTGGTCTTGACCCAGTTAACACCGGTTCAGATCGGCAATCGAACCCGGCCGAGCTCTTGACTCTTCTATAAATCATACGCCCGGATCATTATTGATCCGGATCGATGATTTTTAAAAAGATCAATGGCTCGGTCGGGTTCGATTTCTGCTCTGAGCGGGGAAGGGGCTAACTCAGAATTGGTCACCCGAGGTCAGGCGCTCGGGGTCGGTCACCCGAGGTCGAGCACTCGGGGTCGGTTACCCGAGGTCGGGCACTCGGGGTCGGTTACCCGAGGTCGGGCATTCGAGGTCGGTCACCCGAGGTCGAGCACTCGGGGTCGGTTACCCAAGGTCGGGCGCTCAGGGTTAGGCATCCGAGGTCGGGCGCTCAGGAGTCGGCTGAACAATTATAACCAGTTCCCGTCAGCAATGAGATGGCGGCCCCCCGACATAATCATCACCTGACAGAGTCGCCCAGAGTTAATGAGGAGCAGAAGAGACAGTTCCAACAGAGTGTCAGGCGGCTGTTGCAGTCTCACAACATTAATTCAGCTGTCACTAGTGTAAGTTACCCACTGATCATTCCTTAATGAAACAGGACAGCTCTGACATGGCAGAGGGTTTCCCTCCCCCTATATAAACCCCCCCTTTGGGCTTCAAAAAAGGGATTGCTGCCATTTTGCAACCACACCACCACTTTGTGAACCCTGCTTTGGTCCGAGCCGAGTGACTTGAGCTGGATTCCTATTTGAGCCCGACCCCAATCCCCGAGCTACAGCAGACCGGGTCGTCTTGGTCAGACCGAGTCATCCGAGTCAGAACCGGTCTTCGCTTCTCGACAGGATCAAATTTGGCGCCGTCTGTGGGAATCTCGCCTGATCGGAAGCTGAAGATGAGTGACTCTAGCCGGATGGCCGTGATGCTTTCACAAGAAGACCTTGATCTGCTAGTAGAAGCCAAGGCGAGGAAATTGACGGAGGCGCAGCAAGCAGCCGCTCGACCCGCTCTGGCGGGCCCGGCTGAGCAGACCGCCCGTGTGGGCACTGAAGGAGGGGCTCGTCTGGACCCTAGCCCACATTTCCACCCGGCCTTATTCGGCCCAGCTGAGGGAGCCAGGCAGTCCGATCCTCACGAAGCTTCTTCCAATCAGAATAGAGCTAACAAGGGGAAGGCTCCCCTCAATTCGACGCCGGTTGTACTTACCGGCTTTCCTTTTTCTAGCCAGATTTTAGAAGAACCACTTCCTAAGTGCTTCCGACTTCTATCCATCCCTGAGTATGGAGAGGCTACTGACCCGAAAGAGCACCTGAAGAAATTTGAGAACGCCGCTATGCTACATCAATACTCAGATGGTATTAAGTGTCGGGCCTTCCTGACCACTTTGGCAGGGCCAGCTCAACGATGGTTCGACAGACTCCCTGAAGGGTCGATAAAGGGCTTCGTCGACTTCAAAAGATTGTTCCTGCAACACTTCGCGAGTAGTAAGAGACATCACAAAACCAGCTTAAACTTGTTCACCATGAAGCAGGGCTCCAAGGAGTCCCTAAAAGCCTATATCAAAAGATTTAATCAAGTTGCGTTGAACGTACCCACCGCTACGTCCGAGGTGTTAGTCAGCGCCTTCGCTCAAGGGCTGCAGGAAGGCGAGTTCTTCAAATCTTTGATCCGAAAGCCCCCCAAGGACTTTGAAAGCCTTCTGGGTAAAGCCAGTAAATACGTGGATGTAGAAGAGGCATTGGCTGCCAGAAGACCGGAGGCCAGACCTGCGCCCGAGACTCCTCAGCACCATCAGAGGAGTGTGCCCCCAGGTGGACCTCTCAGAAGCCCCAGAGCTATGGGACACAGACAAGTAGCTGAACGGGGAATAGTTCAGCAAGTGGGCCAGGGTTGCCTCCCCTCCAGGTGGCAACCCTACTGTTCTTTTCATAATAGTCATACCCACGACCTTCAGGACTGCTGGCAAGCTGGCCGGGGTCGGGGTCGAACCGGTAGAGGAAGTCCAAGAGGAGCTCATCAGGGAGGTGGCCGCGGCCGGGGAAGAACAACACCGAGCCAATCCGAGTCTCCTACCCGACCGGCCGCCCCTGCCGCTAGACAATTATTCCCGACCCCAGGCTCCACCGAGCCCGAGAATGCCAGCGAAGAGCAAGCTAACCAGCAGAACGCCGTACACGGGTCTATCAACGTAATTTCAGGCGGACCCACCTATGGAGATTCCAACAGAGCTCGGAAGTCGCAAGCCAGACGCCTGGATATATATCAAGTGGGCTGCAGTTCCGCCCAAGCTCAGGGACCGCAGATCAGTTTCGGCCCCTCAGACCTACGAGGAGTGGAGGTGCCTCATGAGGACGCCTTGGTCATCACGGCGATCATAGCTAATTATCAGGTCCACAGGACTATAGTGGATTCATGAAGTTCTGTGAATATCTTATACTTGAAGGCATTTGAGCAGCTGCAAATTGAAACTACTGAGTTACAGCCCGTGGCTACACCTCTGTTCGGATTCACCGGCAATGAGGTTCAACCCCTCGGCCAGATCAAATTAGCCATTTCACTTGGAGAAGAGCCCTTGAGGAGAACCAGATGGTCTACCTTCCTGATAGCAGATGCACCTTCAGCTTACAATGCTATACTGGGTAGACCGGCATTGAATGAATTCCGAGCCGTGGTCTCAACTTTCTATCTGAAGGTCAAGTTTCCGGTGGGCGATCAGGTCAGCGAAGTCAGAGGGGATCAAAAGGTGGCTCGCCGGTGCTATGTGGGTGACGCCCGAGTGGAAGTGAGGAAGACCTTCCGAGCTCCGCCGACCAGTTGCAACATGGTGCAGTCCTCTCAGCCCTCTCCATGGGCTGAGCTGATGGAAGAAAAAGAAGAAGTCCAGCTCTTGCCTAGCCAAGAAGAGACTAAGGTAAGGATAGCTCCGGGACTGCAGCCTAACCTTCGGCAACAGCTGATAGAATGTTTGACCCAGAACCAAGATGTGTTTGCCTGGTCCCAGTAGGATCTGAAAGGGGTCAAGCCCGAGGTCATGGAGCACAAACTACACGTATATCCTAACGCTCGACCTGTGAAGCAGAGAAAAAGAGACTTCAGTCCTGGGCAGAATAAAATTATTCAGGCCGAGGTGGAGAGGTTGTTAACAGCCGGACACATCCGAGAAGTGCAATTCCCGTCCTAGCTGGCCAATGTGGTGCTGGTCTCCAAGCTGGGCAATAAGTGGAGGGTGTGTATCGACTTCCGGGATCTTAACAAAGCTTGTCCTAAGGATTGCTACCCTCTCCCTCGAATAGACCAGATGGTGGACTCTACCGCGGGGAGTGAGCTCATTTGTATGCTGGATGCCTACTAGGGATACCAACAAGTACCCTTATCCCGGGATGATCAAGAGAAGGTCAGTTTTGTCACGGCCGAAGGCACTTATTGCTACACAGTTATGCCCTTCGGGCTCAAGAATGCAGGGGCGACCTACCAAAGACTGATGAACAAAGTTTTCAAGGAGCAGCTCGGGAGGAACGTAGAAGTGTACATAGACGATATTCTCATCAAGTCCCTCCGAGCCGCCGACCTGATAGCAGATGTGTGAGAAACCTGCTGCACTCTTCGGAGGTATGACCTTAAACTCAATCCGTCCAAATGCCTGTTCGGAGCCAAAAGTGGAAAATTCCTTGGCTACATCCTGACCGAACGGGGGATAGAGGCTAATCCAGGCAAGGTGAAAGCTCTACTAGACATGCCACCACCCAGGAACCTAAAGGAAGTCCAACGCTTGACGGGGAGGATCACTGCCTTATCCCGATTCATCTCCCGGTCGGCTGATAGAAGTCTGCCGTTCTTCAAGATCTTGCGAAAGGCCACCATGTTCCAGTGGGATGCTGAGTGCGATCAAGCTTTTGAAGAACTGAAGATTTACTTAGTCATCCTGCCGATACTAGCTAAGCCTGAGGAAGGAGAGCCCTTGTATGTCTATTTGTCGGCCACCGAAGGGGCTGTGAGTGCTGTACTTGTAACTCAGAAGGAGACCGAGCAACAACCGGTCTACTTCATTGGGCATTTACTCAAGGAGGCTGAGTGTAGGTATACTACACTCAAAAAGTTAGCTTATGTACTTGTATTAATGGCTAGGCGATTGTGACCGTACTTCTTAGCTCATCCCATCTGAGTGCTGACCAACAGCACACTCGAGAAGGTGTTAGTTAACCCTGAGATATCAGGTCGGATGGTTAAATGGACAACCGAACTGAGTGTGTATGATATCCAGTACCAGCCTCGGATTGCAATTAAAGCTCAGTCCTTGGCTGACATCCTGAGTGAGCTTCATACCGAGGAAGAGGAAGGGGTATGGAAGATATACGTGGATGGGTCGGCCACTTGGGCAGGGAGTGGCGTGGGCGTTTTATTGATTTCTCCTAAAGGGGACTCACTTCACTTGGTCGTACGCCTAGAATATCCAGCTACTAATAATCAAGCAGAATATGAAGCCCTCCTGGCAAGTCTGTAAGCGGCCAAGCATGTTAGTAATATGAGAGAAGTGTCCTAAGGCAATCGCCTTATGATTGTAATCATTTACTTTAATAAATGAATATTCACTATTTGAGTATACATGTTCGTGTATTTGATTGAGATCTTAAACTCATTTACTGAATCTCCGCAATACAATTCACAGCATGAGAGAATTTGTGATGAATTTACAACTAGTGATTATCTCTACATGTGCAATTGTGAAGTATTGAAATTGTCCCTAGTCGATGAATTGATAAATACGGACACTATCAATTCTGTTGAGACTAGCATGGGTTATTCTCTAATCAGCTGATTCTCACTGGCTGATGACATTGGGATGTCCGGAGATAAACATGAATGCTAGTTAAGGGAACTAGTTCATTGGAGTGACTAGCTGTAAAACTTCATATGGTAATCTACATATAGATATGTCAATGAAGTTCATACTGCAGCTTAAGTGCGATGTTCCTTTGACTTGCGGTGTTCAAGTCATCTTGGTCATGAAGACTTATACTTTGACATCTTAAGCAAGCATCTCCAAGGAGGTGTGGACCTAGGATGATTGGGTATAAGCCGAAGTGCCCGAAGATGTTTGAACAGCCTACAAAGGATTCACCACTCCTTGCGAGGAGATATATACCCAAGGCCTATCGTCGGATTGTTACTCGAAGCCTCTGGCCAGAGCATCACATGTTCCGAGTATGAATCTCTCAGAAACATGAGAGTAATTAGAATCCGTTGGACGAGAAAGACATTACTTGGGCTAGGTGTGACGTAGTCAGCCTAGTGGGGACTGACACACATAGACCGTGTCCTGAACCAAGTGGGTATAAGATGGTGAAGGGAATGAGACACGATTCATTAAAGTTGCTGAAGGGTTTCAGAATTATTTCTGAGGTCAACCATTGATCTTTCGATTAATTGGGGATCATGATGTACTACTAGGTGCCACTCATGATCGTTCTATAATTGGTTGATTATAGACGGCCAACATAAATCGAAAGCCTATTTAGGGAGTGTTTGGGAGAGCTTCTGCTACCTGCTTTTTAGATTCTGGCTATACAGAATCACTTTTGAGTGTTTGGGAAGGCTAGATTCTGCTTTAGCTTCTGTTACTTTTGCTCAGAAGTTAGAAGCAAGAATTTGATGCTTCTACCTGCTTCTGCTTTTTTATTTATGATATAACATTAAAAATAATATTTATATCCTTAAATAATATAATATTTTACCTGATTGTTACTTGCCGTTATATATATATTATATTTATATAAAATATATTATTTTTTATTTTTTTATTAATTTTATATATTTTTTCAAATATTCAAATTATAAAAAATTAATTTTAATACTATATTTAAAATATAATAATAATTATATCATTATTTAAAATATAATAATAATTATGTGAACAAATTATTGATAGTATCGAAATTATTTTTAAATAATTAAAAAATGATTAACTTATATAGTTTAAGGATATTATTGTCATTCAATTAAAAATTAAGCTTGGAAGCAATTATTCTCCTAAACACTCAAACTTTATCTTGTATCAGCTTTTGGCTTCTATTTTCAAATACTGCTTACTTTAGCTTCTTACTAACTTCAAGATAATCACTACAAGAATCACTTTTCAAGAAGTAAAAGCTCTCCCAAACACTCCCTTAGTCACACGCACTACGAGTGATCCGAGGGATTTAAAACGAGTTGAAAATTGGATTTTCCGATCAAGAGAGATAAGTCGAATCTGAATTTTTCAGAGATGCATCGGAAGCATAAAATGGCTAAGTCTTTTGAAGACTTATTGGACGAATTAAATGAGTTTAATTCGTGAGGTCATGGCTTGGGTTTGGCCGGCCAAAGAGGGTCCCCACCCTCTTTGTTTGGCCGGCCACATTAAAAAGGGAGAACCAAATTGTTTGGTTCAAATTATAAAATAAACCGAGCGCGGTTTGTTTTATAAAATTATGGATAAAGAAATTTATATAAAGAAATTTATATAAAGAGATTTATTTTTCATGGAAATTAAAATAAACCTTGGATTGGTTTATTTTATTTTATAAAATCAATAATGGATTGATTTACCATGATAAAGAAATTTATATAAAGAAATTTCTTTCCATCATAAAAGGGGAGACATGGTTGTTTTTATTATAAATTAAGTTATAATAAAAACTTGGCATAACGGAATAATTCATAGAAAAATTTATAAGATAAATTTCTTATGAAAAATTTATTCCGTTAAGAGGAGACTTGGCGATTAAGAGACTATATAAAGGTACCAAGGCAAGGCTTGGAAATTAATCCAAGAGATCAAGGATTCTTGCCTAGCCTCTCTCCCTCTCCTTCTCTCCCTCTCCCTCTTCTAGTGCCGCCGGCCCTAGAGCCCTCCCCCTTTGCCGTGAGCTTCCACCACCAAGAAGAAGTCGAAGAAGAAGAAGAAGAAGTGGGCGCGACTCCTTCCTTCCTCCCGGAATCTTGATTCCGTTCTTCGTTTGGTGGTTAGTTTTTCATCTCTCTCTTGGTATTCTTGTCGTGCCTTTGGAGAATCTAGTAGTTCTTGTCGGCACGAAACTCGTGGCTTTGCGAAGTCATCCCGAAGAAAATTTGGCGTGGACGCGAATAGAGGCGGAGCTTCCAAGGGACGCTACGGTTGGATCTCGTCCCTTTCTACGAGTTACGCGAGGTATTAAGTAAATTAGTTTACTTTCTGCAAAAATTTTAAATGTATGATCATGTCTCCACAACATAAGGTTGCATGCTAGATACGTGGTTAAAATAATTTGAGAAATTATTTATACTAAACCTTCCGCTGCACGTAATTAAATTTTAAAATTACGAACTCGTATCCATGTCAACATGCACCCGGTCCCAACAGTGGTATCAGAGCCGGTTAGTGTTCGACATAATCATATAATTATTTTGCGGAAAACTTTGTCATGATCTCAATTTTGAAAAATTTTCCAATTATGGAAACTTTCCAATTATGATAAATTTTAGATTTAGGAATTTCAAAGTTTGGAAATCCTCATGAAATTTCGCAAACTTTTGAAATATCCTAGTTTCTGAAATTTTATGATAATTGTGAAAACTTCCCATTTTTGGAAACTTTCCAATTTTGGAAATTTTCCAATTTTGGAAATATGTAAGTTTTCTTTGTACCAGAAACTTACAATTATTCTGAAAACCTATTATGAAATCTCGCAATTTTAGGCACTTTCTTTGAAGAAAGTCTAGACAAATTTATGGATTATTAATTGACAATTAAATTCGAATTGGTTTTAAATTATTAATAAAATTCTTTATTTTGGATTGAGCCTCGGGGAGCCGTCCAATTTAAAGTTAGTTGTTGTAATTTAATTTCCTATTTTGAATAAAATTGTCATGTTTAATTTGGTTACGCCTCGGGGAGCGGACCAAATTAGATTTACAACAAATTCCTTTTTTTGGGTATCTGAGCCTCGGGGAGCCACCCAAAGAAAATAATTTGTTGAAATTAATAAATCCATAAATAAAATATGTAATCAAATCTTGAAAATTTTGAGGTGATTCTCAAACGATAATTTCCTTATTTGATTTAAGAGGTGATGCTCTTACATATTGTTGTCTCCAAAATTAATTAGGAAAATGCTTTCCTATAGATTTTTCTTAAATGAGATTTTCATGAAAATAATATGTGGTTGAATTAAGGGAATCTGTCTCTTAATTTAATAAGATTTGATTTAGAGAAATCAAAGTCTTAAACATATTATTTCCGAAATTGATTATGACAATTTAGGAAATTGTTTCCCAAAACAATTTCTTGAATAAAGTATAAAATTAGAATTAGGAAATCTGGTTCCTAATTCAATTAATGAAATTTGATAAATTAAGTCACATACATACTTTATTAAGGAAATTGTTAGTACATGACATAATTATATGTCATGAATGTGCTTAGAAAAGAAAGGATGAGACCCAAAACCCCTTACAAAATATTAAGGCCAACACCTTCCATTAATATGGTTAGAACCGAAGTTTTGTTTCTCGTTTGGGTTGATGGACACATCCATGCCCGGCTTGAACCTCAACATGTTCAAACCATGGAATTAGTTTATGATTAATATAGTTGGAGTCAGAGGTCAATCCTTAGTTTTGGTTGTTGGACATATTCAAGCCTGACAAAACGGTTGAATGAGCTCCAACCATATTAAAACTATTTCTTGATTAATGGGTCAGCCTTAAGCTTGGAGCATCGATTTGTTGTGCCACAGCTAAGGTCGATGTAAAGAGAGGTGCAGTTGGGTGCTATGTATATTGTTGCATACTTGTTAATGAGTTAACAACCCAATGATTTATGCAAACATTCAATTAGTTGATAGCATAAAGTGATAGTTACATATATGTGATATGTAATCGGTATAATTACCTACCTTCATAGCCAAGAATAACTTGATGGCCATAACCATGGTTGTTCTTATCTATGGTTGGATATCAACCTATTTGGAGATGTTCCTACGATCTCCCGAATTGATAAAAAGGGTTATTCAATTCGAAAAATAAATAGGATTTAATTAATGTATGTTGATGCATTCTTTATCATTCTTCTCACATAGGCTCAATTTGTATTTCTAGGATAATCACTCGATCATGTCTTCTCTGAATTTGCCTTCCATTTTGGACACCAATAAACTAACTGGGTCAAACTTCATGGACTGGCTTCGAAACCTGAGGATAGTCCTCAAGGCAGAGAAGCTTGCTTATGTCCTTGAAGATCAACTTCCCAACCGTCCTCCAGAAAATGCAACTCCAGACCAGTTAGTGGCCTATTAGAAACATGTGACCGATTCTGAACTTGCGAGTTGCATCATGCTAGCCGCTATGGTACCTAAGCTGCAAAAGCAGCATGAGCATATGGATGCTTATACCATCATCTTCCATCTTCATGAGTTATTTGACGAGCAGGCGAGATCCGAAAGGTTCGAGGTCTCCAGACTCCTCTTCACCTCTAAGATGCAGGAAGACACTTCTGTCTCACAGTTTGTGTTGAAGATGTTGGGGTACATTGAGCGACTGGGCACACTCGATTTTGCAATGGATCATGAACTAAGTATTGACTTAATTCTGCATTGTTTGCCCAAAAGTTATTCACAATTTGTGATGAACTATCAAATGAACAAGCTGGAGACTACCATTCCTGAGTTGCTCAACCTGCTGAAGACTATAGAGCCTTCTGTGAAGCAGGATCAAAAGACGGTACTGTTAGTTGGTTCCTCAAGGAAAAGTTCTAAGAGGAAGGCCAAAGAACAGAATAAAGGAAAGAAGAAAAATGCCAAAAAGACTGAAAAGACCCCAAAAGACACTTGCCATCACTGTGGCAAGGAGGGTCACTGGCGAAGAAACTGCAAGGTTTATCTTGAGTCCTTAAAGAAGAAGGCATCCGATGCCCCATCCTCTTCAGGTATCTTCGTTATTGAATGTCACTCTATTTCCTCAACCACCTGGGTACTTGATACTGGGTGTAGCTCACATATATGTAATGACATATAGGGGCTAAGGAATAGAAGAAGACTCGTCAAGGGAGAAGCGAATTTGCGAGTTGGAAATGGAGCAAAGATTGCTGCTGTTGCCATCGGAACATATTTGCTAAAGCTCCCTACTGGACGTGTCTTAGAATTGGATAATTGTTATTTTGTTCCTTCGTTAATAAAGAACATTGTATCTATTTCACGTTTGAATGAAAAGGGTTATCATTTAACTTTTAGTAACAATTGTTGTTACATAACTTTAAATGGTGTTCTTTATGGGACCGGAACTTTGTGCTATGATATCTACACGTTAGATTTATCCGGTGACGTTTTCAATATCGAAGTTAGCAACAAACGTGCTCGAATAGATAATCGAATAGACTCCTATACGTGGCATTGTCGTCTTGGCCATGTAAGTAAGAAACGCATGACCAAATTACACCGATGTGGAATTCTGGAATCATTTGAACCCGGTTCATTTGATACATGTGAATCATGCTTAAAAGGCAAGATGGCCAAATTACCCTTTTCCGGAAAAGGTAATCCAGTGGGAGAATTGCTTGGTCTAATACATACTGATGTATGTGGACCAATGTCAACTCTTGCACAAGGAGGCTATAGCTACTTCATTACCTTTATCGATGATCACTCACGATTTGGGTATGTGTTCTTGATGAAACACAAATCTGAAGCTTTTGAGAAATTCAAAGAGTTCAGAAATGAAGTAGAGAAACAGCTTAGCAAAAGTATTATGATACTTCGATCCGATCGGGGTGGTGAATACTTAAGTCAAGAGTTTCAAGATTATCTTAGGAACAATGGGATATTGTCTCAATGGACTCCGCCATATACACCACAGCATAATGGTGTATCTGAGAGGCGTAACCGAACCTTAATGGACATGGTTAGATCCATGATGAATCATGCAACTCTTCCAAAATCCTTTTGGGGCTATGCGCTCAAGACAGCTGTTTACTTGCTAAACAGAGTCCCGACCAAGGTAGTCTCTACTACTCCATATGAGACGTGGAATAGTAAGAAACCTCACTTAACTCACCTTAAGATATGGGGTTGTCCTGCTTATGTGAAGCGGACTGTATCAGACAAATTGGATGCTAAGTCTGATAAATGTCTATTTATTGGATACCCTAAGGAAACAAAGGGTTACCAATTCTATCATCTCTTGGAACAAAAGGTGTTTGTTTCAAGGCATGCTGTATTTCTGGAAAAAGAATTTCTTTTACAAGAAAACAGTGGGAGTGGCATTGAACTTGATGAAGTTCAAGAAACTCCAATAGACATTACAGAGACACCTAGTCTAGACCCACAACCAACAACTCATAATGATGAGCTATCAGTTGAACCTAAAACAACACCACCTCTTCGTAGGTCTGATAGGACACGCAATATTCCAGAGAGATATGGATTTCTCATAAGTGAATCCAACGACGTGTTACTCATAAGCGATGACGAACCTATCAGTTATGAAGATGTTCTGAAAAGTTCAGAAAGGGACAAATGGCTTGAAGCCATGAAGTCGGAAATGGATTCCATGTACGAAAATCAAGTATGAGACTTGGTTAACCCACCTGAAGGGATTAAGCCCATAGGGTGCAAGTGGATTTTCAAGAAGAAAACCGACATGGAAGGTAATGTTGTTACCTTTAAGGCTAGATTAGTGGCAAAAGGATATCGTCAGAAACAAGGAATTGATTATGACGAAACCTATTCGCCAGTAGCTATGCTTAAATCCATTCGGATGCTCCTGGCCATAGCAGCTCATTATGATTATGAGATATGGCAAATGGATGTGAAAACAGCTTTCCTTAATGGAAACCTGCTTGAGGATGTATACATGATACAACCTGAAGGTTTCACATCGGTTGATAAAACCAAAATATGCAAGCTTCGACGATCCATATATGGACTGAAGCAAGCATCCAGGAGCTGGAACATCCGTTTTGATGAGACAATCAAAGAGTTTGATTTCTCACAAAATCCTGACGAACCTTGTGTATACAAGAAGGTTAGTGGGAGTGCAATCGTATTCCTAGTATTATATGTCGATGACATATTACTTATAGGAAACGATATATCAGTCTTACAGTCGGTTAAAATTTGGTTGTCCAAAACTTTCTCCATGAAAAGTCTGGGAGAAGCAACCTATATCCTTGGGATTAGAATCTATAGAGATAGATCAAAACGGTTGTTTGGTCTTTCGCAGTCTACATATATAGACCGAGTGCTAAAAAGGTTTAGCATGTCGGAATCCAAGAAAGGTTACCTTCCCATCAGGCATGGGATCAACCTTTCAAAGTCTATGTGTCTGCGCACAGAAGATGAAAGGATTTGCATGAATAAGATTCCTTATGCATCCGCAATATGATCTATCATGTATGCTATGTTATGTACTAGGCCCGATGTATCGTATGCTCTGAGCGTCACGAGCGGATACCAGTCTGATCCAGGAATGGATCATTGGGCGGCTGTCAAGACAATCCTTAAGTACTTAAGAAGAACTAAGGATGTGTTCCTAATATATGGAGAAGGAGATATGGTAATATGTGGGTATACAGATGCCAGTTTCCAGACAAATAAGGATGACGACCTGGCGTGGCCAGGGGACGGTGTCCAGACTCTTGCTAAGGCAAGTTATAAGTGGGCTTGCTCTCACGCACCCACCGGACTCGGCGCCGACCTGGCGTGGCGTTCCACGTTCGGTCAGGCCCGGTCAAGCGTGGATGTCCACGCTCGGCCAGGGTAAGTCGGGCGGTGTCCAGACTCTTGCTAAGGCAAGTTATAAGTGGGCTTGCTCTCACGCACCCACCGGACTCGGCGCCGACCTGGCATGGCGTTCCACGTTCGGTCGGCCCCGGTCAAGCGTGGCTGTCCACGCTCGGCCAGGGTAAGTCGGACGGTGTCCAGACTCTTGCTAAGGCAAGTTATAAGTGGGCTTGCTCTCACTCACCCACCGGACTCGGCGCCAACCTGGCGTGGCGTTCCACGTTCGCTCGGGCCTGGTCAGGCGTGGCGGTCCACGCTTGGCCATGTTGGAGCAATCGACCCTAAGATGGTCCGGCGTGACCATGGGTTTTGATGTTTGGGCAAAGGGTTTAAGTTAGGTTTACCCTTGTATATTTGATATGCGTATGTTGAGTGTGCAGGTTGTACAGGTACGCATATGGACTTGACTGGACGGCCTCAGTACGGTGAAGGATGGCATGGAGGCAAGCTGGAGGCTTGTGTGCGCATCTGAGGGACCTTGGAGTGCAGGGACGATGAGCTGATGGGCGCGGACTTCGAGGCGTACGTGAAGGGTGGCATGGATGCAAGCTGGAGGCTTGCGTGCGCATCCGAGGGACGAGGGCCGAAGATGAAGAGGGCGCGAAGGCAACAGTCGAGGCTGCGGAAGAGGAGTTAGTCGAGTCGTGAGGTACGAGTGCAGTGTGATTGTACTCGGGAAATCCTAGGGTTTGAGTGCGGAGTGGAATGTACTCAGGAGGGGAAACCTTAGGTGTGTGAGCAGGGCAGTCGACTGCCATTGTGGCAGTCGACTGGGACCACAACACACAGAGAATCGGGTCGACCCAAGGAGGGTCGACCAGTCGACTGGAATTGGTTCCAGTCGACTGGAGGTCGACCGTTGCGAAGGCGGTTGAGGCATTCATTGCATATTTTGTAGCCGTTGAAGCCTACCAGTCGACTGGTAAGTGAGCAGTCGACTGGTAGCGAGAAATCAGCCCCGAATCCTATTTAAAGAGGACTTCGTGGTGGCTGAGTTTCTTGACGAAACTTGTCTTGGTTAAGGGCAAGTTAGTAGTCTTCGTGTCCAGAGCTTTGGTTGGTGTTGTGGTGAGGTTTCTCCACCCACAAGGAGCGACACGTGATAGCCGGAGAGCATCCGGGGAGCGATCCGCCGAAGGATCAAGGGATCGTCCACCTCACGGACTGTCGTGGAGTAGGAGCTTCATCTCCGAACCACGTAAATCTGGTTGGTTAGCATTGTGTAGTTGTTAGTTTGTTTTTATTTATATTTCCGTTGCGCAACTAACAACGTAGGTGAAAGAAAGCACCGAAAATGCTATTCACCCCCTCTAGCTAGGGCAAAGATCCCAACAAGTGGTATCAGAGCGAAGGACCGCTCGTGATTGGACTAACCGCCAAGAAGAGCAACCGCTAGAGGGCAAGAATCATGGAAGACAAGCTTGGGGATGATATATACACTCCACCGGCCTATGATCATGAGGATTTCGAGCGTTGGAAGTCAAGGATGGAGATGTGGTTCATGATAGAGTGGGAATGCGTAATGGCATTGGAAGAACCATTTGAAATCCCTACGGACAAGCAGGGGAAAAAGCTCCACCCACGATATTGGACTCAAGAGCAACAAACTTACTCTAGGGCAAATGAGAAGGTAATGAATATCTTGATAAATGTTTTGCCTAACAATATTTTGAGTTGTGTAGGAAAATATCAAAATGCATATGAATTGTGGAATAAATTGGAAGAAGTGCACAAGAACCCTACAACAACTCAAAGAGTAGAGGAGCCCAAAGGAATGAGTAAAATGGTTCAAGAAGAAGAAAAAGGAGGAGAATTGACCATCTCATCAAGTGAAGTGGAAGAAGAAAGTGAGAGGTCATCCACCTCATCTAGATAAGAGGAGGAGGTCACCACTTCAAGAATTGAGGGGGAGGAGAGACCCTCTTCAATTCCGGATCAAGAGAAAGCTTCCACATCTTCCAAGGTTGAAGAAGTAGTCAACCTAGCCTCAACCTCCACCAAAGCAAGAACCAAGGACCACATCATATGCTTTGGGTGCAATAAAAAGGGGCACTACAAAGACAAGTGCCCAAAAGGTAAAAGGGAGGTAAAATCTAAACTCATCTCAATTCGATTAAATTCTAATATGAATTATAGGAATGGAGAAGCCCAAGAAAAGAAAAAGAAGATCCGATGCTTTACGTGTGGTGAACTAGGACACTACCACACAAAGTACCCAAAGAGTGGAGAGCTCAAGAAAATGGAGCATTTGAGAAGATGGGAGAAAGAGGAAAGGAAGAAACAAAGATCACATCAAGGGAGAACTTCAAGGGTAAGGGAGGTAATTCCTAACCCTAGGGTAAAATGCAATTCAATTTCAAGTTCTTCCTTACATTTTAGAAATAATGAAAATTGCCCATCCATGCATGCTAGAATTAATGAGAAATGTTTAATGGTGCATAATTTTGGATTTAAGTATAACGATAGGAATAGGGATAACAAGGTAGATCATAATTCTAGAAAAAGCATGCATCATGATAGACCTACGACTTATGCACCTAAGGATCAAGGTATTAACCCCAAGAAGGGGAGACACATGCCTAGAAAGAATGGTAGGTCTAGAAATGTCCAAAGTGGACATATGGACACTAAGGTCAAGAAATTAGAAAGGAAAAATCAAGCCTTGAGGGCAAGGCTTGATGCATTAGAAAAAGCCCTAGAAAGATTCACGGTTGGGTCTAAGGGCTTAGGCATGGTGTTGGGTAGCATCAAACCCAACTATGATAGATCGGGATTGGGGTACCAATCTAAGACCTCCAAAGGCAATGAAAAGAAGTATGTTGGGAAAACATACAATCTTAGTAAGGAGGGAAGGTCCAAGGGTGGCAAGGGGATGTCATCCAAGGGTAAAGAGAGTGACCTAACCAAGGACAAGGTGTCCAAGGTTAAAAAGGTAAATTTTGTAGGCCAAGAGTCACCGGTGGCACACCGGTGTGGCCTAGCTTGGATCAAGTCACCTAGGGAGGTGACTAAGGCTAAGAGCTCAAGAGGGAGCTCTAGGAGCCTTTGGGGTCCTTGGTAAATGGATCTCAAAAGTTTCTCCCTTAGGAAATTAGGTAAAATGTGCCACAAATGGTTAGGAGACTTGGGTAAGTCTTAATCCTAAATTTTGGCACATCAAAAGGTGAATTTTAGGGAGAAAAGGTGAAAATAGGGCTATAATTGACAAAATTGAGGTTAAATAGTGGAATACCATGTAACTCAATAATAAAAATGAGTTATGATCAAGGAGAAGAGAATGCATTGAAGAGAAGTGAGAATTAGAACTTCTAGGATGAGTTTATTTGATACACTTTGGAAGAAGTAGAGTTTTGTGCCAATCTTGGGATCCGGAGTACATTTATTTGGAAACGTATTTTTTCCAAGTAGATATTGGCTTCACAAATCTCCCTACAAAATTTCATAATTTTTGGAGATTTGTGGAATTTCTATGACATTTCTGAAATTCACCAAAGAGGGCTGAAATTCAGCCACCAGTCGACTGGCTCAGATACCAGTCGACTGGTGGCAGGCGACTGGGGGTCGACTGGGAGGTCGACCGGGATCTCTGTTCGATTTGAGAGTCGACTGCCATATGGGCAGTCGACTGGTCTGTGAGAAATTGCAAAAAGGGGCAGTTTGGTCAATAAGAAAGTGCAAATTTGAATTATGGGATATGGTTTTGGATTGAAGTTGATGTTTATGATTTCATATTCTTTGTAGAAAGTGTTATCCCATGATTTGATAAGAATTTATTGGATTTTATGAAAATCAAGAAGGATTGATAAGGTTCCCTAGGTTTCTAAGATTTAGAGGTTAAACAGGGAACACTGAGGACAATTCCATGTGTCGAATTATGATGGGTAGAGTTGACAAACACATGGAATTAGAAACGAATTTGAAAGTTGATACTTAATGCAAAATCCTTAAGAAACTTAGATATGTACCAAAAGTCAAGCACACTTGATATTTCCATGATATCATATTTTTTTAGGATAGGGTATATCATAACAAGTGTGCTTGCAAACTTTAGAGTTTTTAGACTTTTGTTGAGTTCTTTTTGGCACTTAGGGAAAGATTGCCTCGGGCAATACTATAAGAGTGTCAAAGGGGGAAGAACTCGGGTGTTGGGTTGTGTATGACTCAACGTGGTGTCTAGGAGGTCAAGTTGGGTAGAACTTGACCTAAGAAAAATGAAAATTGGGAGAAGGCATGGGTTAAGGGAGAGGTTGCCTCCTAGTTGCCTTGATTTTCATTTTGAAATTTTTGGGTTTTGTGTCAAACTTGGGAATGGTGATAGATACATGGGTAGATGTATTTTTTCCAAGTAGGTATAGGTTTCACAAGGTTGTCCACAAAGTTTGGAAATTTTTGGAAATTTGTGGAATTTCTGGCGCGTTTCTGAAATTCGGCCAGAAAATTGATTATCAGAGTATCAGTCGACTGGCCTGGGGGCAGTCGACTGGTCAGGGCTGGTGTGGGTATCCAGCAGCTGACTTGGGATTCAAATGACAAGGAACAAGTGTATGGGGGTCTAGTACACTAGGTTTGGGTCATTAGGGATGTTAAGAACCAATAATTGGGTAATTATTGGGTTCTTTTTGATGTATGGCAAAGGGGGAGAAGTTTGGGTTTAAGTTGGGAAACTGAACTTACCTTTGCTAGAAACCCTGGGTTTAGGGGGAGCTAAGATTAAGGGGGAGCATGGTTGCTCCATTATTTGGCGTGAGGGGAACCTTGGACAGGTTCTTAAAAAGCCTTTGTAAGTCCAATGCAGGGGGAGCTTGGGAGAAGTTTTAAAAAGCCCGATTTGGTTGGAAAATCCTAACTTGGAGGGTTAGGTGGGAAATTCCTAGCTTGGAGGGCTAGGTGTGAAAATCCTAACTTGGAGGGTTAGGTGTAGGATGCCTTGGGATAGGATCCATTTTGCATTGCATATGCATTTATTTAGCATGGTTTTTGCTATTGACTACTATCTTATTTTCCCTAACTTAAACGGATTGCCAAACATCAAAAAGGGGGAGATTGTTGGAGCAATCGGCCCTAAGATGGTCCGGTGTGACCATGGGTTTTGATGTTTGGGCAAAGGGTTTAAGTTAGGTTTACCCTTGTATATTTGATATGCGTATGTTGAGTGTGCAGGTTGTACAGGTACGCATATGGACTTGACTGGACGGCCTCAGTACGGTGAAGGATGGCATGGAGGCAAGCTGGAGGCTTGTGTGCGCATCTGAGGGACCTTGGAGTGCAAGGACGATGAGCTGATGGGCGCGGACTTCGAGGCGTACGTGAAGGGTGGCATGGATGCAAGCTGGAGGCTTGCGTGCGCATCCGAGGGACGAGGGCCGAAGATGAAGAGGGCGCGAAGGCAACAGTCGAGGCTGCGGAAGAGGAGTTAGTCGAGTCGTGAGGGTACGAGTGCAGTGTGATTGTACTCGGAAAATCCTAGGGTTTGAGTGCGGAGTGGAATGTACTCAGGAGGGGAAACCTTAGGTGTGTGAGCAGGGCAGTCGACTGCCATTGTGGCAGTCGACTGGGACCACAACACACAGAGAATCGGGTCGACCCAAGGAGGGTCGACTGGAATTGGTTCCAGTCGACTGGCTCCAGTCGACTGGTCCTGTACCAGTCGACTGGAGGTCGACCGTTGCGAAGGCGGCTGAGGCATTCATTGCATATTTTGTAGCCGTTGAAGCCTACCAGTCGACTGGTAAGTGAGCAGTCGACTGGTAGCGAGAAATCAGCCCCGAATCCTATTTAAAGAGGACTTCGTGGTGGCTGAGTTTCTTGACGAAACTTGTCTTGGTTAAGGGCAAGTTAGTAGTCTTCGTGTCCAGATCTTTGGTTGGTGTTGTGGTGAGGTTTCTCCACCCACAAGGAGCGACACGTGATAGCCGGAGAGCATCCGGGGAGCGATCCGCCGAAGGATCAAGGGATCGTCCACCTCACGGACTGTCGTGGAGTAGGAGCTTCATCTCCGAACCACGTAAATCTGGTTGGTTAGCATTGTGTAGTTGTTAGTTTGTTTTTATTTGTATTTCCGTTGCGCAACTAACAACGTAGGTGAAAGAAAGCACCGAAAACGCTATTTACCCCCCTTTAGCTAGGGCAAAGATCCCAACAGGCCAGGGTAAGTCGGACGGTGTCCAGACTCTCGCTAAGGCAAGTTATAAGTGGGCTTGCTCTCACGCACCCACCGGACTCGGCGCCGACCGGGCATGGCGTTCCACGTTCAGTCGGGCCCGGTCGGGCGTGGCGGTCCACGCTCGGTCAGGGTAAGTCGGACGGTGTCCAGACTCTTGCTCAGGGGAAATATGAACTGACATCCTGCCACGATAGCTACTGACAGGGCGTGGCTTTCCACGTTCTGAAAAACAAAAGGAATAGCAGGTCAGCCTAGCAAGGCCGGACTAGTCAAACGAGAGCAAGCAAGTTAACTCGACTCCGCCGTAAAGGTTGACTCCTTGAAAAGAAGCCAGAACGCTAAGACAGGGTATCAATCCCACCAAGTATCATCACCGAGTCGAGATGTCAACCCGACCGAGCAACGTGCCCGAACTGGGGCAACGACCCGATCGAACGGCTAAGGGCACAAATATCCCGAGCGTCGAACGCTTAGAAAAATTTTTCTGCTCAGCCTAGAGAATCAAACTAAAGGCGATGGGGTGAGCGACTCGCACAATCAACACTTAGTGAAAATTCGTGATATGATTCAAGCGTCGGCCCTCATAGAGCCGATCGGACACACCGAGCAGACGATACTTAGCAAAAACCTCAAACATCGCAAGCAAATAAATACGGTGTTAGGGCGAGGGAAGTAAAACCATAACAAGTTAACGTAATCAAGAAAGGGCTCGTGGCCATTACAAAATTAAGCCCCGAGGGCCGAGTCAACTTAAAATATGGCAAATTTTCTAAGGCCCGAAGGCCGAGTCACTACAAAACGACAGAAAGTGGGAACTTAATCTAAGTAAACGGGGGGAAGGCATCTTCAGGAATCGACGCCTTGATCCGCCTCGGCTTCACTGCATTGGGCGGAAGGTCCGCAGGAAGGTGACCGGCTTCGGTCAGCTGTTGGATGGCGCCCTTCACACCATACAAAATCATGCCACCGGTTCGCTCCGCCACTTGGTCAAGAAAGAGGTCCGACTGAATGTAGGCCAGACGGGTTGCTTCAATCCGTGCGGACTCGCCCGACTTATAATCCTCTAATTCCTTCTTGAGCCGAGCGAGCTCGGTGTCCTTCCCTTGAATGGTGGTCTCTCGAGCAGCCAACTATTTTTCTTTGCTAACTAGCTGAGCCTCAAGACCTTGGAAAGCTTCTTGCTGAGCGATTAGCTCCGTCTCCTTGTTTTTCAGAGTAAGCTGGGTCTGATGGTGAGCGGCGTCTGATTCCTTCAGTTGCCGGTGAAGACCCTTAGCCTCGGCGCCTTTCTTATCCCAATCAGAACGGGCGCGGGTGTTGCGAGTTTGGAGAATCTTATTCTCACCCTCCAGATGGGCCACCCGGTTCGATAGCCGTTCTACCTCCACGGCAGCTTGGGCCATTGCCCTCTGTTCTTCCTCTGATTGGGCCTCCAAGTCGAATAGATGCAGCCTCAGCGCCGCTATTTCCGAGCGTAGTTGATCCAGACCCTCCTCGCCTAGAGGGAGGGTGCAGTCCGCCAGTTTGGTTTCCAGTTCCTTCACCCTCGCCTCGGCCGCTCGGCGCTCCCTGATATTGATAACTAACGCCCGACCGACCGCTTGACTCGTTGCCCAGTGCTGCAAGATAACACGAATGATATAAGAGCGAGCGTGGGTCATCGAGGGGGGGAAGAATGTACCTGAGTTGCTTCCAGAAAGAAGGTATCGGCTAAACTGATAGGGTTCATGGAGAAGGCCGCAGTCTGACCTTGATCCCAGCTCGGGACCAGCTGGCTATGCAGATTAAGTGGCTGGGGCTGGACTACCTGGGTCATGGTGGTCGCCGAAGGGACCTGGATATCCACGGCTGACCTCGGGGGTGAATGCATTGACAAGAGGGCCTCCACGACATCGACGTTGGCGGCGCCTGACAGAGAGATCCTGAGAGGTGGCACGGTACCCGAGGTCGATGCTCCAGGCGTGGGGACTGTTGAGGTGGAAGCCCGGGCTCCCAAGCGGGGTGTAGCCGGAGCCAAACCATGAGTGCCAGATCGGGGACGAGCTAAGCTCGGAGTAGGCGCCCGGGTGCTGACCAACGTTCGATCGGAGGGAGAAGGCAATGTGACCTGACCCTCCGGGGTCGGCGTTGGAGATGGAGGCGCACTCGATGGGAGGACCAGCCGACGGCATTTCCTGACCAAGCTAGCAGGAGCCTCCTGTTCCGTTTCCTCTTCTTCTTCCTCTCTCTGAGTGGAGGTTCCCTCGCCCGTTGCTCGGGCTGTTGCCCCTGAACCTCCAACTGGAAGATCCCCTTCTGGATCATCTACAATTTCAAGTTGCTTGGGAGCGGGCGCAACATCTACTGGTGGCATTGCCCGAGCAGGACAGCTCCCCGACATAATCATCACCTGACAGAGTCGCCCAGAGTTAATGAGGAGCAGAAGAGACAGTTTCAGCAGAGTGTCAGGCGGCTGTGGCAGTCTCACAACATTAATTCAGCTGTCACTAGTGTAAGTTACCCACTGATCATTCCTTAATGTGTAACGCCCGCTTTTTTTTTTCTTTTCATAAGCGGCGTTACGTTAACATGCTTAGGGCATGTAGACATCATAAGGCAGCGGAATAACTTTAACTTATACATGCCCTGTTACCATTCTTAACTTAATGACATAGGAACCTTAGCATATTAACTTTGAACTTAAGCATCATATCATATCATGTCATACGTAACGTCATATCATAAGGTTCCATAGGTCATTATTCAGACATATAAGTAACCTAGGTGAAGTTCTAGCAT
The DNA here is from genome assembly GCA_024364735.1 of Boesenbergia rotunda. Lineage (NCBI taxonomy): Eukaryota > Viridiplantae > Streptophyta > Magnoliopsida > Zingiberales > Zingiberaceae > Boesenbergia > Boesenbergia rotunda. Next base: position 63,648 of record JAGFNQ010002813.1, read on the forward strand.
AAACAGTAAACATAGAGTTTCCTGGGCCAAGTCACTACTACACACATGCGTTCTTGCCCTCCTGCTGCTTCCATCATTGTCCCCTTGAATGATCTGCGGTATAAGGAAATAAGACTATAAGTACACAGGCTTAGTAAGACTCTTTCCTACTCATAAAACCATTCATCATTCATCATCTCATAATGAGCACATGAAAATATTAACATACTTGGTGCTCTACTTAGAACATAACATCTTAAATCACTTATCGTATACATAGCATGGCATGAACATAAACATAGTAAACATTCTAAGCATGACATGATACATGGCATAAACATAAACTTAGTGAACATTCTGAGCATGACATAATACTTGGCATGAACATAAACATAGTGAACATCTTAAGCATGGCATGATACATGGCATAAACATAAACATAGTGAACATCCTAAGCATGGCATGATACATGACATAAACATAAACATAGTGAACATTCTAAGCATGGTTTAATTCATGGCATAAATCATTCATTCTCATGTATACTTCTTAACATGAAACGTAAGCATAAAATCTTATCATCATAGCATAATGCATAACATGAATGGATGCATGAGTGGAATGCATATACATAAGGGATGCTTAACTTTTAAAACATACTTTTAATTGCTTAAACATAATCATCATAACATCATTTGGGGTCCTCGGCTTGTACCACATACATACATCATAGCGCGCATCCCTAGCAAGTCCGAGGTCGCGAGCCCCAACTTACTAGGGTAAGGACAGCATAGTCGGTAGTCCCCGAACCGAGGCGTTCTTAAGGTGCCCATCCCTGTTGCACAGCTCCGGTAGTGCCAGAACCGTGGACAGCTTCGGTAGTCCAAAATCGGGGCGTTCTTAAGGTGCCCATCCCTTGGACCCATACTTCGGTCCGGTACAAGCCCATACATAAAGTAAAATACTTTTCATGCTTCATCATTCATAAGGCATTCATAGCATAACCATATTACATAAAGCATGACTTAACACATGCTTGTCCTTTCATTGTTCATTCTTAACATCATGATGCCTGGAAGGCATGAGCATTATCTTCATTCATAAACATGGTATGCATCTTCTTTCATAAGCATGACATGCATCTTTATTCATACAACATGGCATGCATCATTCTTATCATGTATCTAACATAACATACCTATCATAGCATCATTCTTATCGTGAGCATAACCCTATCATACTTATCATGGCATCATTCATATCATGAACATAAATCTATCATACTTATCATGGCATCATTCATATCATGAACATAAACCTATCATACTTATCATGGCATCATTCATATCATAAACATACACAATAACTTAGCATGGTTCTTAACTTAACATGAGCATATAACTTAGCATGGTTCTCTTCATCACATAAGCATGCATAGGTAGGATTTCCATAACATTCTACCTACCATTCAAATACATGGCCTAAACCATAAACATTCATGATAACCCTATTAAACATGGCATCCAATCATAACCATAAACATAAAAGCATAAAACATGATACTTAAACATTAGGGTTATGGTTAACATGGTTTCTACCACATGCTTGATCCTATACATATAAATACTTTATGGTAAACATGAACCATCATTCTTTGAACCCTAACTCCACCCCAAACCCTAAATCCAAGGCTTGGCCGAAACTTCAAGGTGGAGTTCCATCCATTCCATAAACATGTAATATAGCATAAGGTAAAGGAACCACCATACATCATTTATGAGACCATAGGAAGTCATTGGGCTCATGATTAGGGTTAACCCTAACCTTTAGGCCACTTTCCTAGGGCTGGACGAAACTTATAAGGCCATGGGGAGTATGGAAAAATTCCATTAAAATCCCCAATAAATCATGAAACACCAATCGCATCTTACCATAGAGCCATTGGAGCCCTTACTTGAAATAAATCTTAACTTTTACCCTATTAACCCTTATTGGCCGAAACTTGTAGAGTCCCTAGACCATGTGAAAATTCACATAATCACCTTCCATCACCCTTATATCATGGCAACACATAAACCATATGCTTGAAGTTAAAGACTCAACCCTAACCCTTGGGTCCTTGGGGTTGGCCGAAACATATAGGGCCTCTAGCGTACCCCAAAAATTCTCAAAAATTGTATTTAACATCTAAACATCATGAGAAAACATTAAACAACATTTTGGAGATTTTTAGCATCATTAAGGACCCTTAAATCTTGTGGCCGAAACCCTAGGGTATCCTAGGGTGCTTACTTTGTTTCTTTCATGTTGGCCGAAACCCTAGGGTATCCTAGGGTACTCCAAAAATTTCCAAAAATTATACTTAACCTCTAAACATCATAAGGGAACATTAAATAGCATTATACAGATTTTTAGCATAATTATAGATCTAAAAATCATGGTGGCCGAAACCCTTAAGCATAGGGTTCTTGGTTTTCTTTCCTTTCAACATCAAATCCAAAAACCAACCACTATATCATACTAAAAATCATGAAAATCATAAGGAACTATTATACCACAGGTGAGGGAGTCTTACATTGGGATTTCTTGATTTTTAGACCTTAAAAGAGAAAGAACTTGTAGAACTCTTGACCCTTAATCCCTCCTTGCCCTTGTACTCTTGTAGAGACTTTAGATCTAGGAGATGGAACCTTGGTGGAAGTTTTTCCAAGGGGAAAACCCTCTAGGAGTGGTCGGCTAGAATGAGGGAGGAAGAGAGGAGGAAATGCAATTGAAAGAAGAGAGAAAGAAACTCCCAAACCCCCCTATTTATCATCCATTAAAGAGGTAAATGAAGAGTCTCTCCATGACTCTTCATCTTCTTCTATGCCTTAACCAATATCCACTTCATTCCCTCCTAACATTCTCTTGCTAGGTGAGTTGGTTAAAGCATACATGGTGGTACAAAAGGTCCAAGGTTCAATCCTTGGCTCATGCATCTTTATTTTATTTTAATTTTTATTTCATTTATTCTATTATTTTTATTTTCCTAAATTCCGAAAATCTCCTAAAATCCTCCATAATTATGCTAATATTTCTAAATAAAATTCTTTTATATTTATATTAATTTTACCTAATTAATACCCATTTTTGGAGCCCATTTAAAGCTCATTAGTACCTAGTTTTTCTCAATTTAAATGAGAAAACATGGATTTTTAGGCCTAATTTTACATAATTATTTCTGGGCCCCTCGAAAAATTATCTAGATATGCTCAATATTTTAAGAAAATATTAAGAGAATTTTTCGGGTCGTTACATAATGAGACATGACAGCTCTGACATGGCAGAGGGTTTCCCTCCCCCTATATAAACCCCCCTTTGGGCTTCAAAAAAGAGATTGCTGTCATTTTGCAACCACACCACCACTTTGTGAACCCTGCTTTGGTTCGAGCCGAGTAACTTGAGCCGAATTCCTATTTGAGCCCGACCCCGATCCCCGAGCTACAGCAGACCGGGTCGTCTTGGTCAGATCGAGTCATCCGAGTCAGAACCGGTCTTCGCTTCTCGACAGGATCAATTATATAAGACTATTAATCATTAGAAAAAAAAAGATGGAATCGCCACTTTAACGGCCCCGATCCTGTCTCGCAGGTGTTAGAAGAAAATAAATCATGATTTGCTGATCAAGTATATAAAGCGCCTGGGGGACTATTAATCATTAGAGAAGCCTATAAGAACATCTCCAATTGAGATATTTAAGAAATATTTCTTCAAATATCACTGAATCTAAATATCTTTTATTGAAAAAGAATATTTTAAGAAAAATTTAAAATCACCGAGCATACATTTGTATTTGATGATTTCTAACCTTTTTGAATGCAGCGGGCCACCAACTTATTGGTAGGCAAAGATAATATTAAGTTTTTTTTATTCATTAAATGTTTTGAAAAATAAAAAACTAAATGTAGGTGGGAAAAAATTAAACGTTGCCGATGTTTTTTTGGAACGCTGAGCAAAGTTTATTTTTTTCCCCATATATTTTCCCTACAAAACCATTACATATCAATATGTTTTGTAATTTTGTATTTCAATTTTAAATTCGTAAAATATTTATATTTCTATGTAATATTATTTTTTAAATTTGTATATCTTGTATTGTATTATTTTTTAATAAAATATAAATACTAAAATAATAGACGAAATAAATTAAATTGAAAAAATTAAAAAATATAAATAATTTTATTTAATTATAAATTAGAAATAAATTAATAAAATGATTATGGAATTATAAATATTTAGTTTGTGAAATATTTGATTGTAAAATTGGCAATATTTAGGAGGGGGATAATTAATGGGCGAAATTTATAAATATTTGATTGGTAAAATATTTAATTATGAAATTTAAAATATTTAAATTATAATAACAATATAAAAATGGAGATCATAAATATTTTTAAAAAAATCTCATACAATTCTTATTGCTCTAAAGTATGAGCATTTGATAAATATTAATATTGCTTATATATATCCTACTGTTATATTTTGATAAAGAAAAATACTTTTTTCTGTGTGTCAATAACGGAAGACAAAGAAAAAGAAAGACTGACCAGTGCAGCAAAGTCAATTATTGAGCCGGGTGGATATTTTGCACGTAGGCCCCTCGGATTCTGTCGTCACCACTCACCAGGAGGCGAGTCCCCGGCTCAAATTAATAACGTCCAATTTTTTAAGATAAAATAAAAAAAGGTCAGCAAAAAAAATTTAATGAGGTTCTATAACGTGGAATTTAAACTATCAATTTGATTCATAAAATTTTCTTATTAACTATCAAAATAAATAAAAAAAGTACTCATGATGAATAACCTATTTATGATTACGTTCACATTGGAGAATCATAAAATATTTATAGATACTCACATCGGACACCGCACAATTAAACAAGTTAACAGATAACGGAGGTAAGAATATTTATTATTTTGATTGATTTATATAAATATTTCAAATTTATATGGATCCTCTATGAAAAATTGAATTAGATCGATCATTTTAAATTAGGCATTATCTAATCTGTTATTTTTTTTTTCTTACAAGCAACAAGTTAATATTGATATTAATAAGAACATTTGAGATTAAATTTCAATATGGTCGTTTGTTGAGTATGATTAATTTCAGATTAATTTTAGAAAAATTATTTGGGATTGTCAGACTACGTGATGGTTTTCGAATATAGTTGAGATCCATGATATTGCATATTCAAAAATTATGCAGATAAACTAATTAAAGATAATTTTATAATCCAATGAATATATTTGAAGATAATGCTGATTGCACCGTACAATTAAAGGGATGTTATATTAAAGGAGATAAAATAAAGTATATGATCTGGTCGGGAAGGTACCTCGGTCGGGTAAATACATTCGGGCATATAAGGTGTTGGTCCAGTCAGATAAAGGCGCTTAGGGCAACAATGTTGCAATCCGGCTGAGGACGATCAATCGGGTGAGTTCGGTCGGTAACACTCGGTCGAGAATGCTCAAGTCGGCGACCGTGTATGGAAGAGAGTCAAGCCAATTGGAGAGGTGAGTAAGCTGGAGCCCAATAGGAAGGACCCTTCCTGATAGTCGAGAAGCTAGGGTCGGGAGCATACTACTTGCAAGACGCTCAAGGAAAAAGGCTGAAAAGAACCTGGAGCGTCGTACATCTAAAACTGTATTATGATTAGAACTTGGGCAATTTTGTAATAGTATTAGTTGTAAATATGAGGACAGTGATCAAGACAGCCTTAGCTCAACGTCCAGACTCTCGCCCCTGCGAGCCATAAGTGGGTTTGGTCTTACGCACCCGTCGACCAAGGTATCGGTCGGGCGTGGCGGTCCATGCTAGGTCGGGTGAGCCAAGTGGCACCTAGACTCTCGCCCCTACGAGTTATAAATGGGTTTGCTCCCACACACCCGTCGACCTCGGTGCCAGTCGGGCGTGGCTATCCATGCTCGGTCGGGTGAGCTGAGTGACATCCAGATTCTCGCCCCTGCAAGTTATAAGTGGGTCTGCTCTCACGAACCCGCCGACCTCGGTGTCGGTCGAGCGTGGTTGTCCACGCTCAGTCGGGTGAGTCGAGTGACATCCAGACTCTCTCCCCTGCGAGTTATAAGTGGGTTTAATTGCTCCCATGCACCCGCCGACCTCGGTGTCGGTCAGGCATGACTGTTCACGCACGGTCGGGTGAGCCGAGTGGCGTCCAGACTCTCTCCCCTGCGAGTTATAAGTGGGTTTGCTCCCACGCACCCGTCGACCTCGGTGTTGGTCGGGTGTGGCTGTCCACGCTCGGTCGAGTGAGCCAAGTGGCATCTAAACTCTCGCCCCTGCGAGTTATAAGTGGGTTGCTCCCACTAACCCACCGACCTCGGTGTCGATCGGGCGTGGATGTCCACGCTTGGTCGGGTGAGCCGAGTGGCATCCAAACTCTCGCCCCTGCGAGTTATAAGTGGGTTTGCTCCCACGCACCCACCGACCTCAGTGCCGATCGGGCGTGGTTGTCCACGCTCGGTCGGGTGAGCCGAGTGGCGCCCAGACTCTCACCCCTGCGAGTTATAAGTGGATTTGCTCCCACGCACCCGCCGACATCGGTGTCGGTCGGGCGTGGACAAAATATCATTTTTCTTATTGGTTAAAATATAATGTCTAATTTTTAAAAAAATAATTTCCGAAATAATTTTAAAATTATAAATTCAATTTTAGTTTAGAAATTCACAGAAATTCATAAAACGTTCAAAAAATCACAAAAATTTTATGTGGATAGATATGAATTATGTCTATCATAAAAAAAATTCAAAATCAAATTAAATCTAGAAATAAACCATCGAATAGATTTTTCCACTACTTAAAAAAATATATTATCTATTGCTAAGCATGTAAAAATATTATTTAACAATTTAAAGTATATTTGGTATCGAATAAAGATTTCTGCCTACTAGGTTTATTAAAAATTTAGATGGAATATAATTCTTCGATTCATTTATAATTTGACCTTTGTAATTTCTCAAATACCAATATAGATATCCATGATATCTAACATTTCATTTTGGAAGAAAAATATTTGAATATGCAAGTTCTTTTTCTAATTTCTTTATTTATTCTTTCAATTTTGTATTTTTATTTTTTTAATTGATCATATAATTTTATCATATGTACATAGACTAATTTTCTTTTTAGATCTTTATTTTTATATTTTAATTTGCATAACGATCTGGTTATTTGCTTGATATCATGATATAATTGATTAGGAGGTAGCAGATATACCTCACTTACCGTATCGTATTCCAAGTTGGATGCTCCCCTTTATCGTTGCATTCTTTCAAAGAGGCTCCCTCTTTACTAATGTTCTCTTCTTGGTGACTTGCCATAAGTGTTATTCTGGCATATATTTTGCCTCTCATTCGGATAACGAAGTTTTGTCGGATATGACTTTTATGTTCTTATATTTGGATTTATTTGACTCTTTATTCTTTAGTTTTGGGCAGTTATCTTTTATAGGTCATTCTTCACCACAGTTGTAGCATCTAATTTTTCTTCTTCCCAGATATTGCTTCTTGTCTGTATCTTATTAAATTTATTACATTTAAAATATTTACTCAACTTCCTTACTATGTAGGGTTTATCCTCTTCATCAGCAGAAGACTGTGCATCAAGTTGAGTTAGTGTTCAGGACAACATTGTCCATGTTTTTCGTTCTTCCTGTGCACCAAGACTTATGAAGTTCTAATGTAGAAAATAATTTCTTTAAAGTACTTACTCGAGGTTTTAGAGATGTAGCATCAGTATACTATGGACATCCACTCCAGTGTTCTTAGAAAGGCGTTTAAAGCATACCTTACTGAATCTCAATTTGTTACAATTTCTCCGAGATTCGTGAGTCCGGTAATCAACTCCTTGATTCTCATGTGAGGTTGGGCCACTGTGTCTTCTCCTTTCAGTTGGAGACTTGTTAGTTGGCTTATTAGTAGATCCCGATGAGCTAACTTTACTTCTGAGGTCCCTTCATGCAATTCTATGAATTCTCTCAGAGCCCTTTTGTATATCCGTAAAAGCCGACCTGGTTGACTTCTTACGGTGGTAGTAAGGTCAAGAGTTGAAATTTTATTTTTCCATTGGCTACGAAATCAGCTTGACCCTTTTTTGGCTAGAAGTGTTTCTCTTTATCTTCGGTGCTACAAAATTGTTTATTATTAATAATAATAATTCAAAGTCGATTTTAAAGAATACCTCCATTTGGCATTTCCACATCGTAAACTCCCCTTCAAACTTTAGTGGGTGAATAATCGGTTCGTCAATAGATTTATTGCTTTATCTGGTGGTTAGTCCTTAAAAAGCAAACCTGACTCTGATATTAATTGTAAGTCCCGTGCAAAATGACTGGGGGAGGGGGTGAATAGCCCTGCAAAAAAAAATACAATCTTTTGCACTTTCTTTGTAACGATAGATAAATTAGTTAAACCGTTAAAATAATTATGAACATAAACAACTATAAAAGGAAGAGGCTACAATTTACATGGTTGCAACTGGGAAGGTTGCTAATTCAAGGCGGTTGAAAGCTCTACTAAAATTTACCTTTATTGTAGGCAGAGAAACCTTTTATAATCTTTGGAAAACTCATAGTAAAACTAGGAAAATGGTTACAAGTTATTTTTTCCTAGTTCTAGGGGCTATTAAACCCCAAAACAGGAAGTTCCGGTGTGCTGATGTGGCATTGAGGCGCCTCCATTGGAACCAACATTATCCACGTAGCCAACGTTCACTTTAATAAATTTTCAATCTAAGGCACTTCGAATTCGACCCAAGGTGCCTCAATTTCAACTTGAGGCCCTCGGGTTCCAACGGAGGCCCCTCAATTCATCTTTTGTGCAAAGTTAATCTCTTCAACTGAGGTGCCTCCTGAGATGTCTCAGGTGGCCTTTGTTGGTTATCATGGATATCATGTGAATGGAAAGGGAGGTGGTGGGACTTTCTAGTAAGTAGAAAGTGAGATAGAGAATAAAGGACTCCATTGTGAGTGGGGCTTTAGTCTCACATTGGGAGTTTCATGGCATAAATGTTGGTTTATATTGTTTCACAAGCATGTTAGTTGTGAACAAATGCTAGGGGAGAGGCTCTCTCTCACGAGTAGGTGTGCAGGGTGGTGCAAATCCAGGGTCCGTATTTGTACTAAACCAAGTGAACTCGTGTGCGTGCATGACCCGCGCACGCCGAATGTCCGACCGGTCGGGGCAAAATTTGTCCAAGCAGATGAATCAATATTTTGCCAAATTATTTTTGCTCAAATGTAACTGATGCATTAATTTTGATTAATGCAAGATCGGTAACCCCCAGACGTTTGGATCTAGTCAGGTAAATGACGATTAATTCGTCATTTACGACTGCGGGGGTCTGAACCTACTGTGACCGAGAGCAAATGAGAGAGACGATAAAAAAATTCTCCACTGCTCCACCTCGTTCCCGACCTCCGTTGATAGTAGTCGGGTACTCCTCAGTTCGCCAAGAGCAACGAGTGCTCCGTTGTGCCAGTGGTCTGTTGTTGCATCCTGAGATACAGAAGTCCATCTGAGCCTCGAAGCACCGCCGGAGGAGGACAAATCTATTTCAAGGAAACTGCGTTGCGCAGGCCTCAGCAAATTCCTGGTCGGTCGGGAGACGTCCGACCACCACTCGGGAGATCCTAGTCGAGAGACTCCACTCGGGAATTCCAACTCGAGAATTCGCTCGAGAGCTCGGGAGACACCGTTCGGGTCGGGAACCTCAGTCAGTCGGGAGCTCGAGAGACCGAGTCGGCAGCTCGGGAGATTCAGTCGGGAGCTCGTGAGACCGAGTCGGCAGCTCGGGAGAACCAGTCGGGAGCTTCACTCGGGAGCTCGGGAAACTCACTCGGGAGCTTCACTCGGCAGCTCAGGAGACTGCAGTTTGAGAAAAGGCAGTTCGGGCCACTCAACAGAGATAAGTTGAAATTAGTTTCAGTAATTTCAATTTATTGTAAATTCTCCGAATTTCCTCTAACAATCTTGAAACAGATTCGTTTCTGTTGAGATGACCACAGAACGTGTTGAGGTGAAACAAACTCATCACCAGGCCCCCTCCGCCCCAATCGGGAATGTCCCGATCAATCATGGGGAAAAGCCAGAGAAGTTCACTGGGTTGAACTTCAAGAGGTGGCAGCAGAAGATGCTCTTCTACCTGACCACGCTCAATCTGGCTCGATTCTTGACCGAGGGCCTTCCCAAGCAAGCTGAGGCAGCTGAGGTGGAGGCATGGACTCATTCTGAGTACCTATGTCGAAACTACATCCTCAGCTGCCAGCCGACTCGCTGTATGCTGTGTACAACACGAAGAGAACGACCAAAGAGCTATGGGAGTCCTTAGACAAGAAATACAAGTCGGAGGATGCTAGGGCCAAGAAGTTCATCGTGGGGGTGATTCTTGGACTACAAGATGGTTGACTCTAAGACAGTGATTAGCTAAGTCCAGGAACTTCAGATGATCCTACATGAGATCCACTCAGAAGGTATCGTTCTGAGTGAAACCTTCCAAGTAGCAGCCATCATTGAGAAGCTGCCCCCCCCCAGCTGGAAGGATTTCAAGAATTACTTGAAGCACAAGCGGAGGGAGATGAACATGGAGGAACTCGTTGTCAGACTTCGCATCAAGGAAGACAACAAGGGTTCAGAGAGAAATATGTTCTCTCAGGCTACTATGAAAGCCAACGTGGTCGAGCACGGAAAAAGCTCGAAACGGAAGAATTCAAAATCTTCCAAGATGGGACCCAGAGGAGGCATCACCAAGAAGTTCTCTGGGAAGTGCTATAACTGTGGCCGAGTGGGCCACAAATCTTCGGAATGCAAGAAACCGAAAAAGAAACAGGAGGCCAACCTGAACGAGGGACCAGAAATGGAAGACCTTTGTGTCGTGGTCACCGAATTGAACCTGGTGGGTTCAAACCCGTGGCAATGGTGGATCGATACTGGAGCCACTAGACATGTGTGCTACAATAAGAAGTTGTTCCATAATTTTGAAGAAATTAGTGGAGAGAAATTGTTCATGGGGAACTCGACAACCTCGGGCATCATGGGCCAAGGGAAAGTGGTGCTGAAGATGAACTCGGGCAAGGACCTGACTCTAACAAATGTACTGTATGTTCCGGAGATTCGAAAGAATCTGGTGTCCGGATCATTATTAAGCAAGCATGACTTTCGCATTGTGTTTGAGTCCGACAGAGTTGTTCTGTCGAAGAAGGGAATGTTTGTAGAAAATGGCTATGTATCTGATGGGCTCTTTAAGCTCAGTGTAATGGCCATTAGGCCTAAGATAAATAAAATTGAGAGCTCTTCCATTTATATGCTTGAGTCTTCTTGTTTGTGGCATAGTAAACTAGGACATGTGAACTACGATGTGATTCGTAGATTAATAAACATGCAAAGCATACCTACATTCCACCTTGACCCGAAACATAAGTGTGAGACTTGTGTTGAAGCAAAGTTGACAAAGTCATCCTTTCAACACGTTGAAAGAAGCAACGAACCACTCGGCCTAATTCACACCGACGTATGTGACCTTAAAGGTACACCGACACGTGGTGGGAATCGGTACTTCATTACTTTTGATGATGATAACACAAAGTATTGCTATGTGTATCTTCTCAAAAGCAAGGATGAAGCTGTAGAGAAATTCATTCTCTACAAGAATGAGGTTAAAAACCAACTTAATAAGAAGATTAAGGTAGTTCGAAGTGACAGAGGTGGTGAATATGTATCACCATTCGCTGAGTTGTGTGCTGAACATGGGATCAGACACGAAACAACAACTCCTTATACCCCTCAGCAGAATGGAATTGCTGAGCGAAATAATCGAACTCTTAAGGAGATGATGAATGCTCTTCTATTGAGCTCTGGACTGCCAGACTCCATGTGGGGGGAAGCTGTGTTAACAGCTAATTACCTTTTAAATAAGTTCCCTCGAAAGAAAATAGATAAGAGCCCTTATGAGTTATGGAATGGAAGACGACCTTCCTACAAATACTTGCGAGTGTGGGGGTATCTTGCCAAAGTTTTGGTGCCTGATCCGAAAAGGGTTAAAATAGGACCAAAAACTGTTGATTGCATATTTATTGGATATGCACATAACAGCAGTGCGTATCAGTTTTGTGTTTATGATTCACAATTACCGGATATACACAAGAACTCGATAATAGAATCGAGAAATGTCTCATTCTTCGAGCATGTGTTTCCATATAAGACCCGAGAGGATGCTAGCTCCTCTAAACGGGTGGAGGAAATACTGGAGGAAGAATAAGAGGATGATGAACCAGTTGAGGCTGCGCCTCGGCGGAGTAAGAGAGCTCAGGTGGAAAAATCTTATGGATCAGATTTTATCACTTTCATGCTAGAAGGTGAGCCCCAAAGCTACTCAGAAGATATGAACTCTTCTGAGGGACCTCACCAGAAAAAGGCAATTGCATCTGAGATAGAGTCTATCTTGCAAAATCACACTTGGGAACTTGTGGACCTTCCTCCGGGGAGTAAACCATTAGGTTGCAAGTGGATCTTCAAGAAGAAGAAAAGATCAGATGGCACAATTGACAAGTATAAGGCCAGGTTGGTAATTAAATGTTACCGACAACGAGAAGGCCTTGATTACTTTGATACATATTCTCCTGTGTCGAGAATAACTTCCATCAGAGTGTTGTTGGCTATTGCTGCTCTATGGAACCTGGAAATACATCAGATGGATGTAAAGACGACATTTCTAAACTGAGATTTAGAAGAGGAAATCTATATGGAGCAACCTGAGAGGTTTTCTGTGGCTGGATAGACTAACCAGGTTTGCAAATTGGTAAAGTCTTTATACGGCTTGAAACAAGCTCCAAAGTAGTGGCATGAGAAATTTTATAATGCCATGCGAGAAGGTGGATTCAAACTTAATGAATGTGATAAATGTGTCTACTCGAAATCTACAGAAGATGACTTTGTCATCTTGTGCTTATATGTAGATGACATACATATCATTGGGAGCAATGATAAGATAATCAAATCCACGAAAGACATGTTGAACTCAAGATTTGACATGAAAGACATGAGCCTAGCTGATGTGATTCTAGGAATCAAAATTCTTAGAACAGCTGAAGGACTTGTTCTTAGTCAGTCACATTGTGGATAAGATTCTTGAGAAATTTACCAATGGTGATACTGTGTTGGCAAAACGCCGATAGATACGAACCAAGATCTATCGAAAATCGAGGAGAAAGTATCTCTCAGGTAGAGTACGCTCGGGTGATTGAAGTCTGATGTACTTGATGATTGTACACGACCAAACTTGGCCTACGCAGTAAGCAAACTGAGTAGATACACGAGTAATCCCAGTGTTGAGCACTGGAAATGGATAACAAGAGTACTGAGGTACTTGCGATATACTAGTGGAAATGGACTGCACTATATGAGATATCTTGCTGTTATCGAAGGAAACAATGATGCGAGTTGGATATCTGACATAAAAGACTCGAAGTCTACGAGTGGTTATGTGTTCACTCTGGGAGGTGCAGTCATTTCATGGAAATCTTCTAAGCAAACAGTAATAACCAAATCCACGATAGAGTCTGAGTTTGTAGCTCTTGACAAATGTGGTGAAGAAGCTGAATGGCTACGACAATTCTTAGAAGATGTACCGAGATGGTCGAAACCCGTGCCGACAATCTGCATACATTATGATAGTCAATCTGCAATTGGCCGGGCACAAATTCATCTGTATAATGGTAAGTCTAGACATATACGTCGGAGACATAATACCATTAGACAACTACTCTCAACTGGAGTTATCACTGTTGACTATGTGAAGTCAAAGGATAACTTAGCGGATTCGCTAACCAATGGGTTAAATCAAGAGTTAGTTCCAAGCTCATCAAGAAGGATGGGTTCGATGCCGATAGAAAATGTTGCTGCAAAGGAAACCCAACCTATGCAGACTGAAGATCCCAAGAACTAGGTTCGAAGGGATAGCCTAACTGCACTGACAAAGGTGGTCACTGTAAGGGAACGACCCTTTGAAACAGTGAACGATGGAGGTTAAGCATACGACTTTTAATGATTCAATAGAGTTATGTGGAAAACTATTAAGACATCACCTATGTGGGAAAGAAGTGAGGTCGCTTCGAAGAGAATTGGAGGCACAATTCTTAGAACTTCTCGAAGAATCAGGCGTGTTCATGGCCAAGAACAAACACACTCATGAGAACCGAGGTGTATCAAGGAGAGTCCTGGGTGAGATGTGTCAATGCTTACATAAACGGCAGCACAGTTCAAGGACATTATGTCTACTATTAGCCGGGAAACAAACAGAACTTCACAAGTGAAGGTTCAAAGGGTGAAACCTACCTATCCTATACACGACTCAACTGCTGAATGCTATCACCACGTTTCCATTCATGTGGGGGATTGTTGGATATCATAGATATCATGTGAATGGAAAGGGAGGTGGTGGACTTTAGTCCCACATTGGGACTTTCTAGTAAGTAGAAAGTGAGGTGGAGAATAAAGGAACTCCATTGTGAGTGGGACTTTAGTCCCACATTGGGAGTTTCATGGCATAAATGTTAGTTTATATTGTTTCACATGCATGTTAGTTGTGAGCAAATGCTAGGGAGAGGCTCTCTCTCATGCGTGCACAGCAGGGGGTGCAAATATAGGGCCCGTATTTGTACTAAACCAAGCGAACTCGCTTGCGTGCATGACACGCGCACGCCGAATGTCTGACCGGTCGGGACAAAATTTGTCCAAGCAGATGAACCAACATTTTGCCAAATTGTTTTTGCTCAAATGTAACTGATGCATTAATTTTGATTAATGCAAGATCGGTAACCCCCAAACGTTTGGATCTGGTCGGGTAAATGGCAGTAAATGACGATTAATTCATCATTTACGACTGCGGGGTTCTAAACGTACCATGACCGAGAGCAAATGAGAGAGACGATAAAAAAATTCTCCTCCGCTCCACCTCGTTCCCGACCTCCGTTGATAGTAGTCAAGTACCTCCTCAGTTCACCACGAGCAATGAGTGCTCCATTGTGCCCATGGTTTGTTGTTGTATCCTGAGAGACAGAAGTACATCTGAGCCTCGAAGCACCGCCGGAGGAGGACGAATCTGTTTCAAGGAAACTGCGATGTGCAGGCCTCGACAAATTCCTGGTCGGTCGGGAGACATCCGACCACCACTCGGGAGATCCTAGTCGGGAGACTCCACTCAGGAATTCCAACTCGAGAATTCCGCTCGGGAGCTCGGGAGCTCGGGAGACACTGTTCGGGCCTGGAACCTCAGTTAGTCGAGAGCTCGGGAGACCGAGTCGGTAGCTCGGGAGATTCAGTCGGGAGCTCGTGAGACCGAGTCGGGAGCTAGTGAGACCGAGTCGGGAGCTAGTGAGACCGAGTCGGCAGCTCGGGAGACCAGTCAAGAGCTTCACTTAGGAGCTCGGGAAACTCACTCAGGAGCTTCACTCGGGAGCTCGGGAGACTGCAGTTTGAGAAAAGGCAGCTCGGGTCACTCAATAGAGATAAGTTGAAATTAGTTTCAGTAATTTCAATTTATTGCAAATTCTCTGAATTTCCTCCAACAACCTTTTGGTTAAAGTCAACATCCGAGTTGATTTTCTTCCATCCCCGTCCACTTGAGTGATTTCTGACCATCCAAAGTTGAGTTCACCCAACTCAACTACGACCTTCTCCTTGAACATGCTTCCTCCTCAGCTTCTCGTTTCTCGGACGTCGTGCACGTCCTTCTCATCCACCAATGTAATTTTTCACAGCCTTGTCGTCCCTCAAATGTATCGAGTCAGTCGACTCCCTTCCTCATGCATCCTTCTCACTCACTGCATTATCCGCTCGATTTATTGTGGTCCAAAGCTCCTACATGCTTTGAAGCAGAACCTAACTTAACTCAGTTATTCACATTAAAACTAACTCGGGGTATTTATAGTTCCTATAATGTCTTTTGGGGAGAGAGTTCTTGTAGGATTGTGTATGGCCAGCTAGAGAGGGATGAATAACCCTATAATAAAAATTACCAATCTCTTACTTCTAACATAGCAATAATACACTATTAATTAGCAGTAATAATGAACATAAAAAGTAAGAGACTGGAGATTACTTGGTTCGCAACTAGATAGTTGCTAGTCCAAGAACTATGTAAAATCTCCACTAATGACACCTTCTTCGAGCAAATCGTCAGAGGCCGAGTAGTCTCTTACATAAGTTGAAAGTGTGTAAAGTGACAAGTTCACAATTGAAAGTACATTGTGTGCTTTTGAATTTTAAGCTCTAGGGGCTCTATTATAGCCCTCTAAAAAACTAGTCATTTTACTAACGTGGCAGATTCAGAGCGCTTGGGTTTGTTGAGTCTGATTCGCGTGGCAATGGTCTTTGGATGAGATCAGATGTTCTGGACACCTGGAAGGGGTTCCGGATGCATGGAATCTACTAACGTGGCATAGTGCTCATCACTTCCACAACTCATAATGCTGACATAGCGACTCATTCCGAGCGCCTAGACTGAGTTTATCCTTATATGAAAAAGATCTGATTTAAAAAAAAAATCAAGACATTAAACATTAAAAATAAATTGAAATTTATTTTCAATTGTCAAAAAATACCAAATTTTTTATCAAGACAAATGCTATTATTTGGATTTTAAGAAAAGTTTTTAAGAGAAAATTATTTTTCTTATTATCGAAATAAATATCTTTATCAGAAACTCTTATTTTCAAAAAATAAATTCAAAATATTTTTTTTAACCGTCTTAAAATTTTGAAAATATTTGTTAAGTAGTAAATATAATCATTTTAACTATAAAAAAATATACTAGAAAATTAATTTTCTTTATATGATAAAAATTATTTTCTCATAGAAAATAAAAATTTTAAATTTAAATTTTAAAAATATATTTTGACTCCATAAAATTTTGCAGATTTTTTTAATGCTCAAAAGATAATGAACCATTTCTAAAAAATTAGGTTTTCTAAAATTATTCTCGGGAACATTTTTAAATTTAAAAGTTTGATTTTTTTTAAAAAAATATTCATAAAAGTTTGTTTAGAGGTAAAAAAAATTTAGATTTTTTTTTTGAATAGATAATACTTGTGTCTATAACAAAATAATTTTAAACGAATTAAATCCAGTAAAAATATTTTTGAAAGTTCATTTCAAAAAAAAATCTAGCAAATAAAGTCATTTTTAGGGTTTAGGGTGAGGTCAACATTGGACATCGAAGCATCACCCAAGCAAATAGAGGAAGTTGACCATTATAGGGGCTTGGAATGTTTCTAGACACCTAGACTCCAAGCGTCTCTATTTGATTGAGGTGTTTGGACTCTAGGTGTCTTTATTGAATATAGATGTCTGCATGCAGAAAATTGTTGTTGCACAACCATTGCGATGCGATAAATTTTATCCAGATAGAGGCATCTGGATTCGATAGAGACGCCTAGATTTTGCCACGTCGGCAAATGACCACTTTGACTAATGAGCTATAAATAACCCTAGAGTTAGTATTAGAAGATAACAACTTGTATTGATTTTCTGTATTTTTTTTTAATGTTCAAAATTTGTAAGATGTTATTCCACCTGCACGTAGGAGTCTTTAGTGAGCTTTCAACCACCATAAATTAGTAACCTTCCGGGTTGCTAATTAAGTAACTCCTCGTGTCTCATACTCCTTTATGTTGTTTATTTTAATTTCTTAATTAATTATTTTTCCTTGCTAAGCAAAAGTAAGAGAATTGATTAATTTTTAATGCAAGACTATTCACCCCTCTCTAGTCAATCAACTCGGGCCATAATTCTTTATGTGCTTTTCTTCATCACAGTTGTAGCATCTCATTCTTCTATTTCTTAATAGGAGCTTTTTGGCCCGTGTCTTATTAAATTTGTTAGTTTTAAATATTTTATTGAACTTTACCATGTGGACCTTTTCATCTTCGTCTATAGATGAATTTGACTCCGACTCCATCTTCTTGATTTGTAGTGTTAAATCCTTACTCGGCTCATTATCTTTTCTCACGCTTGCACATCTTGACTTGGGTAATTTCATAGTTGAAAATAAATCTTCTAAAGTACTTACCTCAAGGTCTTTTGAGATGTAGTAGACATCTATTATTGATGTTCACTTTTGAGTTCTCGGAAACACATTGAGTGTATATCAGATTGAATCCTGACTCGTTATTGTTCTCTGAGATTGATGAGTCCAGTGATCAACCCCATGCTTTTTACATGTAATTGAGCCATAGCTTCTCCCATTTCCATCTGAATGTCCGTTAGTTGAGTTCAGAGGATATCCTGTCTTGCCAACTTGGCCTCTGATGTCCCTTCATGAGAAGTTATAGAAATTTCTCCTAGGGTTCTTTAGCTGAGTCGTAGGTGTTGATTCGTTTGATTTCTTGGGGTGATAGTATGCTCAGTAGAAGGAACTCTGCTTTATCGTTGGTCACAAAGTTAGCCTGCTCCTTTTTGCTCCAATGATGTTCTTCCTACAAGAAAATTGCCATATACCCACGGTAAGTTTTAGCTACACATATACAAACTGTGGGTATAGATAACATATAGCCACAGATATATGAAATCGTCACTATAAGTTATAGGGACAGATATCAATGCTGTGGGTATTGGATATCTATACCTACACAATATTTTACTGTCACTATAATTTTGTTTTACTGTGGGTATAAGTAACGTATACCAACACTTATAATTTACTGTCACTATAAGTTATAGGGACAGATATCAATGCTGTGGGTATTGGATATCTATACCTACACTTATATTTTGTTGTCACTATAATTTTTTTTTCCGTGGGTATATGTATCGTATACCTACACTTATAATTTACTGTCACTATAAGTTATAGGGACAGATATCAATGTTGTGGGTATTGAATATCTATACCTACACTTATATTTTGCTGTCACTATAATTTTTTTTTACTGTGGGTATAAGTAGCGTATACCTACACTTATAATTTACTATCACTATAAGTTATAGGGACAGATAACAATGCTGTGGGTATTGAAAATCTATACCTATACTTATATTTTTCTGTCACTATAATTTTTTTTTACTGTGAGTATAAGTAGCGTATACCTACACTTATAATTTACTTTACTGTCACTATAACCTTTTTTCTATAGATAATTAGATATAAATAATATATACTCACACTCATAATATACCGTCACTATAACCTTTATATGCGTCATATGTGTGGTTTGGTTTGAAGGATTTGGGTTTAGGTTTGGGTTTGCCCCCAACACCAGTGCCACGCGTCTGCGGTGATAGGGGAGGGGTTGAGGGTGTGGTCCTGAGTGCCCTCGCAACCATTGATGATCTTCAAGCTATGAATCGAGGTGACAATATTGTGCTAGTATACATTTTCTTTTGTTGTTCCTATCCTTTTTTGTTTTTGGAAAGATTTCATTAGAATTGGAAACTTCAAAAGGTTAGAAATATTTATCCCCTATCATGAACTATTTATTATGATAAACTTTATCAAAAAGATTATTTAAAAAATTAAAATATCATATTATACTATTTATTAGTTCAAAACGTTAGAAATATCTTTATATTATTTAACATCTTAATAGGCACACTACAAGAAAATAGGGATTCAGAAACGGATTTTTAAAAATTTAAAATAGAAATAAAATCTATTTTAAATCTATTCTAATCTGTCTCATATAAAAAAAATAATACGCACAAAAAAATTAAAAGGGAATTTAAAAATAATTAAAAATGGAATGTATAAATAATTTTTTAAAAACCAAAATAAATAGGTTAAAAATTTGAAACAGTTATACTGAATATTTTGGAATAAGTTTTCAGAATTTTTAGACATTTTTGCAGAAAAAATTAGTCGGACCAATTATGATGCTTTTTTTTCTTTCCCGTTGCCCTAGCCGACCACCCTCGACAGCCAACTCGCCGCCGTTGCCCATCCCTTCTCCTCGATGCAAGCTCTTCTCCTCGACACTACCTCTTCCCCTAAGCCACCGCCGATGGCAGGTTTTCCACGCAATCCCTCTTCCGTTCGGTTCTCTTCTCCGCGGAAGCAGGCCGACAACGACAGCACTCCTTCACAAGCGAAGCCTCCTCCTTCGCAAAGCAACGCCGCAACTCCTCCCCATAGCGGATCTCCTCGATCCCTAGCCGGATTTTCAGAGCCCAGATTTGTCGTCGGCGCATCTAGGATCTGATCGATAGATTGGTGCCTGAGGAAGACTGCGAAACCACCGGATTGCTCCTATCTCAGGTGAATTCAGTCTTGAATACTCTCTCAAGAAAGCACTCTAGTTGGGCTTCTAATGGCGAAGACAATATGAGAAAGTTATGCTTATTTGTCAATGTCAGAGGAAGGGGAATTCCTTGTACCTAAAAACTTATCTTTGGAAACTAATGGTTGTAATGTCTTTTAGTTCTTATAAGAACAGAATAAGTTTTTCCGAATTCTTTTGATTATTCAGATTTGTTGTAGTTAACTCATTCCAGTGACAACATATGATGTTTGAAATATAGGGGATAAAGAAACACGAAGAGAACATTATTGTATTGTGTTGTAGCATGCAACATTTTTTTGGTATGCAATATAATGAAATATGCTGAATCATAACCTTTGAACAATAATTGTTTCTTTCAGCTCAAAGGGAATCTCTAGAAAGCAGAAGCTAGCTCTTTTTGTTAATTTCGTATCTGCCTTCACAATCCTTACTTCCATCGAGTTTGTTAAGTTGTTTTTTTAATTATGTACCACCATTTGTTGTTTGATCATCATTGGAATTTGTTTCACTTGAGTATTCCCAGGTACTATTCTGTAGCACTGAAACTGGACGAAGCTCGTTTGTTCGCCAACTGGAGGCAGATTGTCATGTTGATTCAAATCTCGATATTATCTCTCAGCTTTCAGTAAGCTCCTTGATTCACTATTCATATTCTCATGTTATTTATTAATTTGTAAATTAGCTGAAGTATTAAACCTGTTCCTAACAGCGATTCATCAGATTCCAACTATATATTTCCCAAATGGAATCAGGACAAATAGCACCAAATGTGTTCTCTTCTACTAGTTTGGAACAGTTTTTCTCCTGACTTGGACTCCATGGGGCGTCTTCCTTTGTTTCCATGGCTTTATTAAGTCGATTGATTTTACTATGCATTCTCCATTGACCAGAGAAGATTCATGTGGTCAAACGGTGGGACTCCCTTGGTTTTAACATGTATTTCAGTTAGGTATTTCACAGATGTACATGATCAACTCTTCTATGCCGAAGATTTCTTATTACTTCCATGTAACCTTAAAAATGAGATGATTTTGACTTTTATTAACTTGTTACATACTGCCAACACTGAATGCAGGTTTGATAATGGTTTTCACAATTTTGAGACATTTATAAATATCTAATAGTTTTAATAATTTGCAGATGATGCATGGAGAAAGCTCACTAAGCATTCCATTTGACTTTATGAATTCTTGCTTTGTACAAAAAATAAGTGGAATTAACAAGCAAAATCGTACTAAGCTTGAAGATACACATTGTATGGGTACAAAAGGTCTCCCAGTAGTGATTGATGAGAAGGTCTGTTTGCATTCATTATTATTGAATTATAAATTTTTATGTGAAACTCACAATTTATTTGGTTTTAGAAAAAGAAAAATAAAAGAGTATCGCCTGAATGCCAGTGGTATATATTGACACTCGAACTCATAAAAAATGAAACAATTGTCAATGACAAAGCTGCTGGTGTTATTGTAAGAATTTATTATATATGTTTTATTTCTGCAACTATTTTGTTTATTTTTACTTTGTTGTATAGATCACACTCTTACAAGTATGACTTCTTTGATGTATATGGTGTTTCAGGATGAAATTAAAAAACACATATTCGAGGGTGAGACATCACAAGCATCTCAAAGCAAACAAGGTTGCACATTTTGGAAGGATGGCTTGCTTTCAAAAGTACAAGGACCTGAAAATGAAAAGAGAGGACGTGTGCATTGTTTGGGCAAGATTCCACCAGCTAAAAAGTCAAAAACTTCATCATCTACAGATGAAGATTTGTGTGAAGAAGTTAAGCAGATTAAGGGGTTGTTGACAAATGTGCTAAAATTAATGCAAAGCTGTTTATCAGAAGAAGATGTGCAAAATATCTTACAACTTGCAGTTGAACAGGTATGTTATGACCTATAATTGTGTGTTTAAAATGTACTAGGAATTTATTTTTTTTTTCACAAAAGCTATGGGGTTTTTTTAATGAAGGATTTTTTTGATGCTATATTGTTATTGTGAAAGTCTATTTATTGGTACTAACTTTGTGACACATACTATTTTATGCTATCACATATATTTAAAATTTGCATATTTTTTTATAGGTTCCGGATACTTCAAGTAAACCAAATGATCAAAACAATCCAAGATCTCAAAGTGTCAATGATGAAGATCATGAATATAGTATGTACTTAATTTTATTAATTTTTATTAAGATGTTAATTTTGTTAAATACATATACTAATATTAATGTTTTATTGTAATTTAATTTACAGGTGATAACTAGAAGTGAAGGTGCAAATCTTTATTCATCGTTGGTGATTCATGCCTATCATGTTTTAGAATTGTATTTTACTGGCTATGGGAGCATAACACGTACTTCTATTAAATTTTCTTGATTCCGTTTATTTGTAATATTGATACATATTACTTTAGAACTTATTTTACTTTTAATATAATTGAAGTTTTTTTTAATATAATTGTTATTGTTGTATATATAAATTAAATTCTAAATTTTAATTTTTTACCCATAATAAAAAATTATTATATACTATACCCACAAAAAATTTAAATTTAATAAAAGTGTGGCTATAATCTATACCCACAGAAAATTAAAAATCATATTGCTATAAGCTATACCCACGGAAAAAAGACTTTTGCACTAAAGTATATACTGATAGAATTATATCCGTGGGTAATTACTTGGTGATTATTTATGACGGTTTTTAGTTCTATCACTAAAACCTCTAGTGATACAATGAAATCCGTAGGTATAAGTCGAGGTATTTTCTGACGGTAATATGTATTATCACTATATGTTATACTGACGGCAAAAAAATCGTGGGTAAAGACATAGTAAAAATGACGGAAATGAACGCCTGTGGGTATAGGCTTTTGAGGTCTATACCCACGATTTTCATGCTTTTACCTATGATTTTTTACCGTGGGTATATGACAATTTTCTTGTAGTATATATATATATATATATATATATATATATAATAGAATATCAAAGTCTATTTTGAAGAATACCTCCATTCAGCGCTTCCATAGGGCGAACACCCCTCTAACTTTAGTCGGTAGATGCTTGATCCAGTCATCTTCTTGTTGCTTCGGTTGGTGGTTAGTCCTTCTAACATATCCATTCTCTGATACCAATTGTAGAATCATATAAGATCGACAAGAGGAGTGTGAATAGCCCTGCAATAAAAATTATCAATCTCTTGCTTTTAACTTAGCAAGACATACTATTAATTAACAGTAATAATGAATTTAAAAAGTAAGAGACTAGAGATTACTTGGTTTACAACTAGATAGTTACTCGTCCAAGAACTATGTAAATGCAACACTAATGACTCCTTGTTCGAGCAAAGCGTTGGAAGCGGAGTAGCCCTTACAGAAGTTGAAAACGCATAAAGCGACAAGTTCACAATTGCTAGTACATATTGTGTTTTTTAATTTCGAGCTCAAGGGGCTCTATTTATAGCCCTCTGGAAAACTAGTCATTTTTCTGACGTGGCCTATTTTGGGCGCCTAGAAGCCTATCCAGGTGCCTGGACTCCGTGGAGTCTGATCTGCATGGCAACAATCTCTGGATGAGATAGGACGTTCCAAGCACTTAGAAAGTGTTCTGGATGCTTGGACTGTGTTGACGTGGCCCAATGCTCATCACTTCGACAACGTCTATTGCTTGGAGGCCCATTTCGAGCGCCTAGATAGTCCGGACGCCTGGAATCCTAGAGCCTAGATGAGGTCCGAGCACTTGAAATAGTTCCAAGCGATTGAAATGGTCAACTTAGAGCGCATACCATTCTTTATTATGGTTGTTTGGGAGATGCTCCAGTCGTTCGGAATTGATCTCGCTCGAACCTAACTCCGAAATTCTCCTCAAGTGGACTTTCTCTCCGCTCCTCGTCCCTTGGGCGTCGTGTACGTTCTTCTCACTCTATATGTGTACTCTGCCGCAGCTTCAAGTCTCTCAAATGTACCAAACTCGTCGACTCGATTCCTGTATTATTATTGTAACACCTGAATTTTTCAGAATTTTTTTTCAAAATAAACAAAAAGAAACTTAATTTTTTTTAAGGGGTCGAAGCATGGGCTTAAAACCGCAACCCACAGTTCAAGTTGGTTTGAAATTTCCATTAGAGATAATAATCATCTCATTAAAATATGGAACCAATATTAGATAAGTAATAGTAAGCGTCCTTTATAGAAGTTGGTTCAACTTCCATTAAATATATAAAGGATGGAAAGGAGAGAAAACCAAGGGTTTTCTCCTCCTTCTTCTTCCCTGCGAAAACCAAGAGCGAAGAGTTAGGGTTTCTTACCAAGAGGAAACTAGGGTTCTCTCCTAGGGCCAAGGGTTGGAAGATCGCGTAAGGAAGAAGATTCTACGCCGGGTAGTAAGTTTAGAAGCACAAGAAAGTAAGTAGATCACTCACTTGCAATAAAAGTAGTTTTCGTGTGATTCTAAACATGATTCTAAGTCTTTGGATGATGTGATCTTAGTATAGCAAGACCAAGGTCTTGATTTGCCCAAAAGTAAGTTTTAGGATTTTGGCACGCAAGGTGTTCGATGGAAGTACGGGGTGAAAACCGACGTCTTGAATTGCCCAAAAGCAAATTTTGGGATTATGGCACACAAGGTGCATTGATGAGTACAAGACCAAGGCTTTAAGATGTCCCAAAAGTAAGTTTTGGGAACCCTACTTCCTATATGCAAGATATGTGCTAAGTTTAAGCATGTTATGTATAAGCATGAGTACAAGTTAAGTATATTACTTTTAAGCGGCATGTACCGGGCACAAGGCCCACGGACGTAAGGCCCAACTAGACAAGCTAGTAGACGCTCTATTAGGGTTCGTGGCTAGCTACCTCGAAACCTATTAGGGATGCGCGCATTGGTACTATGTCGGAGCCCATAGGAGGATGTTTATTATTTTGAAGTATATGAAGTATAAAAGTATATGTTTCAAGTTTTCCAAAGCAATTGTTTATTTTAAGCAAGTTAAGCATTTTCAGTTCAAGCAAAGTTTTTAAATGCAAGCAATTGTTACAAATGTATTCATGAGCATTTTTCATGTTAAAGAATAGCATTTTCAGTTACACATGTTTTAAAGTGAGCATGAACACGTTTTATATCGAATGCATGTTTTATGAGATAGGTATTTACTTATTAAGCAATTTGCTTATAGTTTGCATTTTTTTTATTGCAGATAGAGGTAAAGAAAGAATGTAAGGCAAGGAGACTAAGGGATGGATGGTTGATGTCAGTGGCGGCGGAACAGTGGAATGAGATCCTTCGAGATTAGTTTGTTAATGTTCCAAGCTCTAAACAATAGAATGTTATGAGTTTCTTGAGTTTTGTGTCATGTTAGTTATGTTTATTCCGCAAGAAGATATTCAGTTTGAAATGCATGCTAAATGGAGTATGATTAAGCCCAATTATGATGGTTATATGATTATGAGTCGTCTAATTGTTGTGTGGTTGAAATAGGGTGTATATGTATACTTGATCAATGTTTCTGAAATCTGAAAATTGCAATTCCAGAGGTATTAGTCGACTGGTTCAGGTATCAGTCGACTGCCCTCGCGAAATCGAGGGAACAGAAACATTGGTCGAGTGATTCCCAGGTGGAGTCGACTGTACCAGTCGGCTGATAAGGTCATCAGTCGACTGGTGCCAAAGTAAAAGAAAAAGAGTGTTGGGCTAATGGTTAGTGGCTTGGTGTTGCAACGAAGAGATTTGGGGGTCAAATTTTTATAAAGTCAACAACAATTAAATTTATTATTTTTAATTCGACTGGTCGTGGCCTAGCAGTAAAGTTAACTTAATGACCCTATAAGGTCAAGGTTAGTAAGAGAGGGTCGTTACAATCATTCTCGCACGCTGCACCTTCGACTTGACTTTTGTGCTCGTAAGTTCTTGCACACTTAGATATAAAACATCAAATACAAAAATACCTAACTTGACTGAGTTGATTACATCAAAATCAGCTTGGGGTGCTTACATTTTTACTATTACTCATGTAATTAATAAGATTCGGACTTCTCACAATTCAGGTTTGTCTCCTTCTTAAAAATATGTATGATGATGCTCCTGATTATTCTTTTTTTACATATTTTTATTGTACTTATTTTGTTTTTCAACCACACGTTGAGCAAGATAAACTATCCTCTATGTATGTTTTGTATGTCTTCTTGGTCATGGTGTTGGTTAAAAAGAATATCATTGTTTTGATAAAGTTAGTAAAAAATTATATGTCTCTTGTCATATTATATTTTTTGAGCCTATTCCTTTTTCTCCGTATCTCTTCTATCACATGACATGACTCCCGCAAACCTTATTCACATTGATCCCTTCAGTAGTAACACTGATGAAGCTTCCCCCACGACATGCTCCTGAATCTGGTAATCTTGAGACATCTCCTCCTTCCCCTCTTGCGTCTCTTCCATCACCTCGTGAGATTGCAGACAATCCTACTCATCGTCTACACGTCTTCGCGAGTCTACTAAACTATCTGATTTTTCTTATTTTTGTTATTCTAGTTTCTTTGCTTCTTTTGTTACCACTGTTAATCATTGTTGGTTTGTGTCTGGCTATATTCACCACCCCCCCCTCTCTAGCCATCCAAGCACCAACAAGTGGTATCAAAGCTTGGGGCTCTATTTAAGCGGCTTAACATCGAGAGTCTATAAGATGGCTGGAAGAGAAGGGTTGAGCACAAACCGACCTCCATTACTCGACGACATTGATTTTCCATATTGGAGGTCAAGGATGGAGTTCTATCTCAAGATGAACATCAACACATGGTTCACTGTGAAGGAGGGTTTCTCTCCTCCAAAGGATATTGAGGGAAAAGATCTAGACTTCTCCATGTGGTCGGCAGAACAAATTCGGAAAGGAGAAGCCGATACGAAGGCGGTGGTTACCTTACAATGTGGGATAAACAAGGACCAACTAATCAAGGTTAGCCCCTTCACCTCTGCCAAATACCTATGGAATAAGCTTATCGAACTCCATGAGGGCACCTGAGACTCAAGAATAGCCAAGAAAGACCTCATTCACAGTCAACTCCAAAATCTGTCCATGGAAGAAAATGAAAAGGTAAGTGAACTCCATGGAAGATTCAAAGAGAACCTCAACGGCTTACATTCCATCGGCGAAAAGGTAGAAACCCGGGATCTAGTAAGGTTTGTTCTCAAAGCTTTTCTGAGGCATACTTTGTAGTCATCCATAGTAAATGCCTACAAGGTTTCCAAGAACCTTTCCTTTGTCAAATTAGCAGATTTGTTTTGTGAAATAGAATTACATGAGATCTCTAACCAAGGCCCAAAGGAGAAAGGGTTTGCATTTGTGGCAGGTGACCGAAAGAAGAATGAGAAGAAGAAAGAAATGGAGAATACACATCATTTTGCTCTCATGGCACTAGAGGACTTGAGAGAAGAAAGCGATAACGAATCAAGGAGCTCCTCAACCGCGCCTTCATCATCTTCGGATGATGAAAAGGTAATCTCTCCCGAGTTAGACAAATACTATAGGACAATAGCATGTTTAACTAGGTTGCTTAAGAAATTTAAGGTCAAAGTAAAATCATTAGAATTGGAAGTAGAAAAGTTGAAAACCTCTAAGGATGAGGTAATTAATGATTTGCATGATGAATCCCTTGAAAATGAAAACAAGACCCTAAGGAGCGAAATTGAAAATCTCAAGAATATTCTTGAGAAGTTTTCAACTAGCTCCAAAACCTTGGATATGATCTTAAACTCCCAAAGGGTGGTTTACAACAAAGCCGGTATAGGTTACCGACCTATAGAACCAACTTTTGTTTCCTTGATGTCAAGAACTCACTTTAGGTCACCAAATGATTCTATGATTCAAAAAGCTAGAAAGAAATTGACTAAGGCATGGGTGCCAAAGTCATTTATTGTAGATGCGTTAGGTCCCAAAATTTGGGTACCTAAAACATCCATATTTAGAATTATATAAGCATTATTTGAGGGGGAGTATCTATCAACATTGGTTGTTGATAATTGGTACTCCAAACACAATTATAATGGTATACTCATGAATGTAGTGTTCTATAAAATTTCACTTGAGTAGTAAGAAAATTTTCATGCAATGAATGATAGTATATCCATGCTTCGAAATATATCTACTAGTTTTGGAAAAATTAGATATATATATCACATGAATGGTTTAGGTTAACACATAACTTGTTTTTATGCATTGCTTAGAATAATTAGTTGTGTTACTGCAATTTATGATCTATGATATGCCTTATCTCAAGCCTAAGGAGTATATTTTCTTGTATGTGTTATACCCATGAATGCATGCTAAGGAAAATATCATACATATTTTGTAATGATAAGGCATCAATAGACAAGAACATGGGCTTAAGGTTTAGGCTTAAGTTTTTCTTAATATTTTGGAGATGAACCTAGTTGAGTATGCCATGACTTTGATGAAGGTGTTATTAACATTAATCTATGACATGCCAAGTTTGCTTAAGAACAAGATTAACACATAATTTGAAATGATCACTCATAACGTGTTGATAGATAAGAACATGAGCTTGAGGTCTAGGGTTAATGCTTTCTTTGTATCAAACTCAAATTCCATGACTTATTTGTTTTCCCACTGATAATGCTTTGATAGGGGCTAAAGTCATGAATCTTCATACAAATCTATTTTTGTTTTCTTAAGTCTTGAAACTTGATGGGAATAAACCTTAGTTAAGGGACATAAATCATGTTGTTTATTTTTAATAAGGGAACCCCTTCTTAAGATCAAACAAATTAAAACCAATTGAATTAGGGTTTGGGAAAGGCTAAGAGTTGAAACAAACCTGTGTCTGAAACTGATCAGTTTCAGAAAATAGTCTATATTAGACCTGATCGGTCCACCGACCGATCAGGGCTCACCCTCATCGGTCTGGTGACTGATCAGACCAGAAAATTCTCTGATTGGATCAAAAACTTCTCAGTCTGATCCCATTTCACCAAGTTGTATCAGATTAACTGATTATACTGATACACACAAATCTGATACAAACCACTTACAATTGGAACATCCTAATCATACTTGGAACAAAACCTAATACTGTTTTGATGCAAACCTGTGTTGGAACTTTCAAATCAATAAAGGTTGGTTGAATCATGACTCTTGTTCCTGGATGAGAAATAGTTTCAGAAATTTTTCTGAATTATCAGATGTGAATGTAGTCTACACCCCTGTTGTGGAATACAAATTGTTAATGCAGTCCGATCAGGAACGTATCAAAGTTTCAGGAATTTTTCTGAAATCTGATTGCTCTCCAGACCAATAAGAAATATTTCTGTATCGAATAATCAACGAACCTGATCGGTCACGGAGACCAATCAGGACTATGTGTCAAATACAGCTGCATTCCTTGTCATATGAAACATATACATGTTTGATCATGATATAATTCTGTATATGGTTTCATGTGCAATTCACACTTATGGTCGTATGATGCATATACATTGTTGTCATGATACATTTATGGTATATGCCTCTCATATGCAATTCAAAAATTATCCTTTGATTATTTTGGATTTTGGGGAGAGACCCTTGATTGAGGGGGAGGTATGATGAAACTTAATAATCATACCCTTTTCGATGTTTGACAAAGGGGGAGAGAATGGTTGATTAAGTTTAGAGATCATCATTGTAGGGGGAGGATCTTGATTCCCCTATGAATATTGAATGGACTTCAATTGATCATTAATACCTAAACTTAAATCGGATTGTCAAACAACAAAAAGGGAGAGATTGTTGATGCAGTCTGACCCGATTGTTGTTTAGGGTTTGACAACGATTTAAGTTTGGTTGAGCGAATTTGGATTAAGTCCTGGTCGAGGACTGGGCATGAAATCCTGGAGAGTGAAGTCAGGTCCTAGCTTGGGAATCTAGGTGATGGAAACCCTGGCGGGCAAAGTCAGATCCTAGCTTGGGAAGCTAGGTTGACTGAAACCCTGGCGGGCGAGGCCAGTTCCTAGCTTAGGAGGCTAGGTTGACTGAAACCCTGGC
Organism: Boesenbergia rotunda; assembly: GCA_024364735.1. NCBI lineage: Eukaryota > Viridiplantae > Streptophyta > Magnoliopsida > Zingiberales > Zingiberaceae > Boesenbergia > Boesenbergia rotunda. Next base: position 93,998 of record JAGFNQ010002813.1, read on the forward strand.
GGGCGAGGCCAGGTCCTAGCTTGGGAAGCTAGGTTGACTGAAACCCTGGCGGGCGAGGCCAGGTCCTAGCTTGGGAAGCTAGGTTGACTGAAACCCTAGCGGGTGAGGCCAGGTCCTAGCTTGGGAAGTTAGGTCGGATGAAAGCCTGGCGGGCGAGGTCATGTCCTAGCTTGGGAAGCTAAGTCGGATGAAAGCCTGGTGAGTGAAGCCAGGTCCGAGCTTGGGAAGCTAGGTGATGAAAGCCTGGTGAGTGAAGCCAGGTCCTAGCTTGGGAAGCTAGGTTGGATGAAATCCTGGTGAGTGAAGCTAGGTCCTAACTTGGAGAGCTAGGTTGATGTCCCGGTGAGTAAAACTGGGCACGGAGTCTTGGTCCGGGGGACTGAGCACGAGTCAGAGAAGGCTGGGAGCTCGTTCTCTTGACTTAGAATGGAATTGGCCTTGTCTGGGTCGGTCTGGTGACCGATCAGGGAAGTTGGCACGAACTTCCTTCTTGGATCGGTCTGGTGACCGATCCAGAAAAGACTGATCGGTCTGGTGACCGATCAAGGAGAGCACAGAAACTTTGGTTAGCCTCTGTTCGGCTCCTGATCGGTCTGGTGACCGATCAGGGAGGGCTCCTGATCGTTCTAGTGAACGTTCAGGGAGAGGTCAGTAGGATTCGTGGGATTTCATGATCGGTCAGGCTGAACGATCAAATGTCGCGAGCTTCTCACTATAATCGATCAGGATGCATCCTGATCGGTCAGGGCGTGCCCTGATGGTCCCCGGACCGATCAGGCCACAACCTGATCGGTCTGGTGACCAATCAGTGATGTTTGGCTGCGAAAGCTGGGAATCCCATCAATGTTGTGGATCGGTCCGGTGACCGATCCAAGATCCCTGGATCGGTCAGGGTGACCGGTCACACAAACTCCGCGATTCATGGTTTCTCACTGGGGACCGATCAGGCTGGAGCCTGATCGGACTGGGCCTATCCTGATTGGTCTGGTGACCGATCAGGGATCACTCTGATTGGCCCGGTGACCGATCAGAAGCTGAACTTTAATTCGAAATCGCTGACAAACTTCTGATCGCGTCTGCGTTTTCTCTGCTACCTGCTGATATTGTTTGATATGCATTTGCTAAGCTTCTGTTGGAGTGTGCAGGCCTTACAGGGATGATTCAAACACTCAAGGATGGTCAATGGGAGGCTTTCCGTTGAGCAGGTTTGGCTGGTTTTCATTTGCAGGAAACTACGTCTTCTGGCGCTAGCTGCAACGACTGAGGAGCTGATGACCTGGGGCTCGATTGGAGAGGGTTCCAGTCAACCTAGCTTCCCAAGCTAGGACCTGGCCTCGCCCGCCAGGGTTTCAGTCAACCTAGCTTCCCAAGCTGGGACCTGGCCTCGCCCGTCAGGGTTTCAGTCAGCCTATCTTCCCAAGCTAGGACCTGGCTTCGTTCGCCAGGGTTTCCATCACCTAGCTTCCCAAGCTAGGATCTGGCTTCACTCACCAGGATTTCATACCCAGTCCTCGACCATGACTTAATCCAAATTCGCTCAACCAAACTTAAATCGTTATCAAACCCAAAACAACAATCGGGCCAGACTGCATCAACGATCATCTTTTTGAGCCTTTATCATATAGAGAAGTTGTTGGTAACCTTCTTTGGCAGAATGTTATGGACGATGAAGTAAATGCTCTGCATCATATTGTTGGGACCGAGTGCATGTTGACATGGATACGGGTTCGTAATTTTAAAATTTAATTACGTGCAGCGGAAGATTTAGCATAAATAATTTCTCAAATTATTTTAACCACGTATCTAGCATGCAATCTTATGTTGTGGAGACATGATCATACATTTAAAATTTTGCAGAAAGTAAACTAATTTACTTAATACCTCGCGTAACTCGTAGAAAGGGACGAGATCCAACCGTAGCGTCCCTTGGAAGCTCCGCCTCTATTCGCGTCCACGCCGAGTTCTCTTCGGGATGACTTCGCAAAGCCACGAGTTTTGTGCCGACAAGAACTACTAGATTCTCCAAAGGCACGACAAGAATATTAATCAAAAATCGCCGCAGCCTTCTCCTTTGTCGCGTCTTCGCCGCTACAGTAGGTTTCTTCTTCGTTTCTTTGTTTTGCTTGCTAGTTTCTCATCAAGGAGGCGCGACCACCTCGATTTCTCCATTTGATCTTTATCTGAGTCCTTGGAAGATAGCTGGGATCGAGATTTCAACTCAATTGGCATCAGAACAAGGGTGTTTGAGGGTTTCGGCATCTTTGCTACCCAATCGATTGTGTCTCGTCCACAAGCCACCTCCGACCATTTGAGCTGCTTGTAGGGGTTCTCAGGTGAGCTCAGAGGGTCTTCAAATCACAATCGCAAGCCATCCATCGAGACAAGAGAGATTGGACTAGAATTTTTTCAGCTGATTCAATTCGAGCAGAGTGATCGATTGAAGCTGTTCTTCCACTGATTTGCTGTGCCTAGGGGTTCGAAGCCAGCTCTTGATTGACAACCAAGAAGATTTCGAGCTTAGGGAGAGTTGAGGAGTAGTTTAGCTAGTTAATTTTAGTTCTTTAACTGTAATTTTCGATTCTTGCATTGTTCTGTTCTGAATTCTCATATTAGTAACTTAGTTCAATTTCTGAATTGTTTCAGCTTAATTTAGGTGTTCATTTCTGCATTAGTAGTAGCTAGATTGTTCGTTTACTTAACACTTCATTTAAGTTTAGTTGTTTACCCATTAATTCATGCGTATCATTTCTGAAATTTTGCTATCTATTTGTATCAGTTTCTTATTTATTGCCTTCTGCGTATCATCTTGAGTTCCTGTTTTCAGCTCCTTGCCCTGCGTATCAACTTTCATGTCTGAACACTAGTTTGGGGAAATTGATCTCTGCTACATATTAGTTTTTCTGCACTCAATTGGCTGAATGCAGTCTCTGCATTAGCTCTCATCAAAACCTGCATTTAATGTCTGAAATTTGTCCATTTTTGCAGCTCCAGCTTGCGTATCAAGTGGGAGCTGTAACTTTCGGTTTTGCGTTCTCAATTTTATAATCTTTTCTACATTTCTGACTTCAATCCGGCCATTCAAGTTTTCAAGTCTGCCATCCAGCTTTGAGTCTGAAATCTTCAGCATTTTATTTCTGAAATGGTCAACTGCTGCGTGCCAACTTGAACTGCTGCAAATCAGTATTGTATCAAGAAAACTCTTGACTTAATCAGTCCCTACATCCAGAATTTCTACATCCATGTTATCACTGCATCTCATTTCTGCAATACAAGTATTCTGCACATCATAGGTTCCAATCTGTAAAAGTGTTTATTAGTGAGACTTGAGATGGAATTCTCTTGCAATCGACTTTAGTTATTTTATTGAGTTTAAGCATCCAACTCAGTCTCTGAATTCTGCATGTTATCACTGCATTCCTAAATTTCTGCACACCCACTTGTGTTTTCGGTTTGTGTTTGAATTGAGCAGCTTGGATCTGATTTTCTTCACTCGATCCTGCTAATCCCTTGCTGCTAACCTTGTTATCAAAGCTGAGTTACCCAGTGCCATTCCTAATTGGTAGCTACACTTTTGGTACTTAGTATTAGCTCGGTTTTGGCATATCAAACCCCAATTCTGCAGTTTCAGTTCCTGTACATCTCTTGTTCTGTTCTCAGTTTGATGTTCTGATTTTGTATCAAGAGAACCTAATTCGTTTGGGCTGTTTTGATTGGAAATTCCTGAAGCTAATATTTGCTTGCATCAGTATCAATTGGAATTGATTGATTTTATATCAGATTTGTCTTCTAAATTAAGCTGAGTGTAATTGAGCTTCCATTTGTTTGAGTTCATTGGTTAAATTACTTGGGTTAAGTTCATGGTTAAGTTTTTATCCTTTTCATTGTGATTTCATTCTCAATTGCAATCCAAACCCAGATTTACATTCGAAACCCAAATTCACAAACGACACCTAAATACAAGCGCGAATCACACAACGTCAACTAGCCCCGAGAAAAATACGACCTGTGGCCCCTATATTACATTTTCATACTTTTGATTGTAAAAGGGTTTCCAGCAATTCATTTATAAATTCTAAATTTGAGGCCCACATTCGTGACACATAGTTTGGGCCTTTCAAATTTTTGGCGCCGTTGCCGGGGAACCAACTAGTTGATTTGTTTGATTTTTGCTTGTGTATTTTTGGACATATCATTGGGTTCTGTTTTATTTTGCTTTATCTTTCATATACGGTTGCTGCCATTTTTCTTGTTTGTTTGGTGACAGGGCTGCAAGATAAAAATGTGGTCATCAGAGTTTCAGCTTTTCAACCAATTTCAACAACCTTGCAACTAAAATTTTCAGCAACCCAATCAATTTTTTCAGCCACCATTACAACAATTAGAGCAACCACAGCAATTCCAACAATTTTAGCCAGATTTTCAGCCCATTCAGCCATTATTCCAGAATTTTCAGATTAGGCAGCCATCATTTCAGCAATTTCAGCCCAATTTCCAGCCACAAACTCAGCATGGGCAGCCACCATTTCAGAATTTCCAACAACAAAATCAGAATTTTCAGCCCACTCAATTTGAGTTTTCATCACCACAATTTCAACCTCAGATCCAAGAATTTCAGAGCTATAATTTTCAGCCATCTCCACCAACTTGTGAACCAAATTTTCAGCAGTTTAATCAGTCATTTCATCCATTTGAGCAGCCCCAACAGTTTGCATTTCAGCATGCACAACCTCCTCCTGGACTTCAGCAGCCTTATGTTACTTTTCAAGACCAACAAGAGTTTGAGGCTCAACAACAGAGGACGATGGAGATGTTGCAACAAGTCCTACAACAAGAGCAAATTTTACAACAACAACGGCAAGACATCAAAGAACACTTGGGGAAAATGGTTGATCAGCTGAATCAGATAAATGCCCAGAGAGCAGAACAATTAGCTTCTCAAGCTGCTTTTAATTCTGAGAGCCCCGGAGTTGGATTTATATCAGTTCAAGGTGACCCTAGCGCATAGCCAAGTCCTTCTTCAAGTAATCTTGCAAATTTGATAGAAGAAGAAGATGACGTACTCATCAAAGTCTGGGCACCTACAGCATGCATCCCTCCGGAGATTCCTGCTCAAAATCCATTGCCAAATTTTTCAGCTCAAGAAGAAGAAACTGAAGTTCCACAGGACCATTCTAGATTTTTATTTTCTGATGATAGTATTATTGATGGTCCTAATTTTTCTAACATTATTGTTGCAGATATTACAGAGGAAACTTGCATAGGAGATGATTCCATAGGTGTAGGGGACTGCACTAAGCCCCAGGGACCACCACAAGATTCAGAAGATGAACCAGAAAGTGTAGGGACTTGCATGGTGGAAGCAAGCACCCAAGGATCACCAGTTGAGTGTCCACCAGAGTCTGAGGCTGAAGAGGAGCATGTACCTGACCAGGAGGAAGCCATGGACACATCTACCCTTGTAGAACCTCCAGGTATTCTCCAGCACGCTCAGGTAAGTATTTCTCCCCTTTCTTCAGAAAACTGCAGTGAGGTACCTAGTGCTGATGTTATTGATTCTGATGAGTTTATTGATATACCTTGTGTAGAAAGTGTTTGTGAAAATCCAATAGAGGTACCAAACATTGATTTCATTGATTATCATGCATTACTTGATACATCTCCTGTAGATATGGATAGCGAAATAATTTTAGAGGCACCTATAATTGATGTTATTTTTTATGATGAATCACTTAATACATCTTTTGTGGATATGGATAGCGAAAATTTTTTAGAAGTGCCTGAAATTGATGTTATTTATTTTGATGAGTCTCTTGCTATATCATATGCTGAGGTTGAATGTGAAAAACTTTTGGAGATATCTGATAATGATTTGATTGGCTCTGACACATTACTTGATATACCCTTGATTGAAAATAATTATGAAATTTCTATTGATGAGCCAGAAATTGATTTCTTTATTTGTGATGAGTATCTTGATGTAAATTTGGTAGGAAATAATTTTGAAAATTTCATTGAGGCACCAAATTTGATTTAATTGAACATGATGCAGTTTTGGATTCATTTGATGCAGAGACTGAACTTATATCATTTCTTTCTGACCCTGAACGCTTGAGAGAGGTATTACATTGTTTTGCAGGGTCCAGAAGACTTCAGGAGTGGGTACTCCAACTGAACATACTTCAGCCTCCTGGAAGGACTTCTGAAGGGCATAAAGAAGGAGGAGATGATTTTGCTTTGATTCGAAGAACTCCATTCCTTCAGTGGCTCTTGAACCTGAATCGCCTGAGGCCACCAGAGCAATTTTTTGTAAAGTTTAAGTGTGGGGGAGTCCTAATTCTCCCAGCCACCCATGTTCCTCCACTACCAAGATGGAGGCTCCTTCTGGATAGACTCCGCCCACCAGAATAAAGGGGAGATTGTTCTTTCTTGTATTTTCTGTTATCGCATTTTTCATTTTTTATGACTTCTAGAATTTTCCTTTAAATTGAGTCCTTGCTAATAAATGCATGAGCAGAGTAGAATGCATAGGAGTCGTTGTAAATACCATGTCTTTTCTTTTAGCACTTTTGCATGAGTAGAAATAAAAGTATCCCTTTAGGTATTCTCCATAGCATTTTAGAGTCTTTTGAAAACAAATTAAATTTGATTGTTAAAACTTAGGATTTGAGCTAATGGATGAAATCTTGGATGCTTGAGTACTGCTTTGTTTTAAATTCTTAATTGATGAATTGAGATGAATTCTTTTTACCTAGTGAGAAATTAGCCAAATTCTTGTGATACACACATGTGATTGTACTCTAGAACTTGCTTAGGTTTTTTCAAAACCATATTTCAATGATTGGATCACATCTATAAAGGCTAATCTATTTGTTTTCCTTTCCATATCAATATTGTCAAAAATCATGTTCATTCCATTTTTCTTTACTTATTTCTTACTCTTACCTTCACTTTTCTTTGGACTTGTTGTTTGGAATGTTTCTTGATGTTATTTTGCCCGAGACGGACAAAGATTCAAGTGTGGGGGAGTGACTAGCTTTTTGGAAAGAATTGGTATCAAGGAGGCACTTCAATTCGAAAAAATTTTTTTTTTTGCCAAGTTGAAGCCAAAAGGTGCCAAGTGAGTTGAATTTGAATTTCGAAAATGAGCAAAGGATGGAAGCAAGTGGAGCATCTAGAGTCTTTATCATCAATTGAAGATCCAAGTAGCAATGAAAAATCTGCAAGAGAAAAAAATTTGGCATGCAAAAGAAAAGAATTTGTGCCAAAGTGATGAAAGAAACCAAGTGTCAATTTGAGTTTGGAAAGTGAAGTTTTTCTTTCATTTTGAATCCGGCTGAAACATGCTGATCCAAAGAAGAAATGGTGGATGCTTTGATGTTTTAGATCAGAACAGAGCTGTCACCAAAAAGTCAGAAGCTCACGGCAGAGTAAAAACAAAAGAAGCAGAAAAAATCAGTGAAGAGAACTGAGAAAGCATTTTGTATCAACTAAGGGCTGAATTGGTTTCCATAGGGCATGTATTTGAAGCTCACGGCAGGTTGTAATGGAGTCAAGTTCTGAACAAGGATTTTGGGGAGCATTAGCACAACAAGATTGAGCAAAATGGAAACCAAGAATAGAAGTTAGCAGCTGGACAGATCTGAAATCAAGAAAAAAAAATTTGAGGAAAGCTGTGCCAAGTTCTTAAATGGCACACAATTGCAGCTATATATTGGCTGTAATTTCAGAAAATTGCAGCTGTAGAGTGCTAGAATTTGAATAGCAGCTGAAACAAGCTGAATTCCAGCTGAAAACAAGTTGAATTGGAGCTACATTGAGGCTGATCAGAAGCTGAACTCAGCTGGAAAAAGCAGTTTTTTGTGCAGATTGGTGCCAAGTTGAAGCTGAAATTTGATTTTTTCCAAGGCTGTGAATCACGAAATGAAGTGGATGAATTTATCATAGATTGAAGCACATCACAGCCTATCAGAACAAGAAAGGAATTTGGATGCTAGGATTTTCGAAGTTGAGAAAATGCATCAAAAGGGAAGGGCTGAATTCAATGTGATGATTTGATTTTTGAGTGGAACATTTAAGGCTACCACTGTCAATTGTTACAAACACTTTTGCTATTTGATGTCTAGGGTTCTCTGATACAAAGCTGATCCGAAATGCTCCATTAGAAGGTTTGAGAGCAAAGAAAAAAAAAGAAAAAAACAGAAGACAGTTTGAAAAACAGAAAAAAAAAAACAAGGAAACCAAATGGCACACCTTTGAAATTTCGGCACCCTGATTCAATGGAGCTTTCTCTTCAGAATTACAGCCTTGCATCACCACATTCTGACCTCACTAGAGAAGGAGAAAGAAAGAAAAAAAATGATGAGAAAAGAAAAAGAGAGAAACAAAGTGGACACAAGTGAACTTTGGCACCATGAAATCAAGTGAAGTTTCTCACATCCAAATCAAATTCTTTGCTCCATTACATTCTGAATTCACTAGAGAGAAAGAAAGAAAAAAAAATCTGAGAAAAGAGTGAAAGAAGCAAGGTTGGCACAAAAATTGAAACTTGGCACATTGAGATCAAATGGAGTTATTTTTCATCCAAATCAAAGGCAATTACTTAAATTTGACTTCACCACACTCTTGATATCATTAGAGGACTGTTAAGATGGGGCAAAGCATATTGGAAATATTTTTGAGCAACCAAGTCTCCCACTCTATCAAATTTTCCATTTTCTTATTTTTATTCCATTTCTTACCATTTTCCATATTTTCATTTGTTTTTATAGTTGTTGATTCCAATCATGATTAATGGTGGAGAGTAGATAATAAGCAAGCCTATGGTAGTGCAAGAAGCATATGTGTAAGAGTGAGCTCCATTTCCATCATCAACTTAGAACTTAATGAGAGAGCCACCAAAACTTCCCTTGAAAGGCTTAGTGATTTAAATTCATCTCAATGACTCATGATAGATGAAAAGGCTAAGTTGTTGATTTAAGGACAAGATACTAATCCATAGAGCTTAGATTTATAAGAATTGACAACCTTAGGTAATTTCTTTTCATTTGTTTCTAATTATGCTTAAGAGAGCCTAAGGGATACTTATTTAGTTGTTTCGCGAGACGCTCAAGGTTAGTTTGTAAGGCAAGACACAGGTGAAGTGATAGGCAAAGACTTTTGCTGAAGTAATTCAGAATTCGGATGATGAAATGCAGAACTAAAAAAAATAGCATCCGAAGTGTGAAACTACAATGCAGCAGAACTGATCAATTTAGAAATGCTAAGTGCATAAATGAAAAGAAATGAAAGAACCCAAAGACAAAGACTAGTCAACTCAAAATCAGATTGAATGCATGATCACACGGAACAAGCTGAATGCACAGTTCACAAAACACTTGTCCACTTGATACAAGAAGCAGGAATTTCAGACAGCTAATACGCAAACCAAAACAGAATGATATGCATTATGTGCAGGAATTTCAGAAAAGAAGTAGAATTCAGAAGTGAAGGAATGGGTAGCTGATTAATTCAGAGTGTTCAGAGCAGACCAACTGAAAAGGAACTAGTATTGAGCTCAACAATTCACTAAAAAAACCGATTGAAACCTGATACAAATCCTTGCTAAACTTGCCTAGATACAATATGCAGAAAATTCAGCAACTAAACATGCTGTGCAGAAATGAATGAAAGCAAGAATGAGATGAAGAATTTCAGAAATTTAATCCAGAATTTCAGAACACTCTAATGCAAAACCAAACAATTCAATGGATGGTCCAGATTGATAGGATGAAATCCAACGGTAGATCTTGATCTGATTTGAGCCAAACTTTTATAATGATGATCTGGGGTCAGGATCTGCCTTGTGGTAGCTCGGATCCTCTAGATGTGCAACGGATGGTCCAGATCAACTCTATCTGTGATTGGACGCTCTAGAGCCCTCCTTGCTTGATTCAACGGTTGATTTAGCTCTGATTGGGATAAAACCTTCAGATCTTGATCATAGAGCATGATCAACCCTAACCCTAGCTCGGATTGCTTCAGATCATCCCGGATGGCTAAAATCTAGCCACTCTTGAATCGGACGGCCCGGATTAATCCAAAACATGATAATTCGATCCGGTTCCACTTCCGACTCAAGTTTGACCCAATATGCCCTAGGTCCAGGATCCTTTCTTGCCTACAAAAATATATCAGAAAATTAGTGGCCAAATAACCCAAAAAATGTGTAATTTTGTAATTAAGTCCAAAATAAGATAAAGTTCCAAAACCTAGGGTAAAATCATAATTAAGCAATAAAAACATGGATCAAACATGGATTTTAGCAATGAAAATAATCAATAAAATGGTGCTTATCAAATATCAAGAGAGAGAGATGAAAGCTAACCACCAAACGAAGAACGGAATCCGGATTCCGGGAGGAAGGAAGGAGTTGCGTCCGCTTCTTCTTCTTCTTCGGCTTCTTCTTGGTGGAGGTGGCTCACGGCAACCCTAGAGGAGCTCTCTAGGGCCGGCGCCCACTTGAGGAGGGAGAGGGAGAGAAGGAGAGGAAAAGAGGTTAGGCAAGAATCCTTGATCACTTGAATTAATTTTTAAGCATTGCCTTTGCACCTTTATATAGTAGCCTCTTTATCGCCAAGTCTCCTTTTTAACGGAATAAATTTTTCATAAGAAATTTATCTTATAAATTTTTCTAAGAATTATTCCGTTATGCCAAGTTTTATTATAACTTAATTTATAATAAAAACAACCATGTCTCCCTTTTTTATTATGGAATAAAATTTTACAAGAAATTTAATATATAAATTTTTTTATCATGGAAAAATCAATTCATAATTGATTTTATAAAATAAAATAAACCAATCCATGGTTCATTTTAATTTCCATAAAAAGAATAAATTTCTATATAAATTTCTTTATCCATAATTTTATAAAACAAATCACGCTTGATTTATTTTATAATTTAAACCAAACAATTTGGTTTCCCTTTTTATTGTGGCCGGCCAAACCAAAAAGGGTGGGGACCCTCTTTGGCCGGCCAAATCCTAGCCGTCTCCTTACTAATTAAACTCATTTAATTTGTCCAATAAGCCTTCAAAAGACTTAGCCATTTTAAGCTTCCGATGCGTCTCTGATAAATTCAGATTCGACTTATCTCTCTTGATCGGAAAATCCAATTTTCAACTCGTTTTAAATCCCTCGGATTACTCGTAGTGCGTGTGACTAAATAGGCTTTCGATTTATGTTGGCCGTCTATAATCAACCAATTATAGAACGATCATGAGTGGCACCTAGTAGTACATCATGACCCCCAATTAATCGAAAGATCAACGGTTGACCTCAGAAATAATTCTGAAACCCTTCAGCAGCTTTAATGAGTCGTGCCTCATTCCCTTCACCATCTTATACCCACTTGGTTCAGGACACGGTCTATGTGTGTCAGTCCCCACTAGGCTGACTACGTCACACCTAGCCCAAGTAATGTCTTTCTCGTCCAATGGATTCTAATTGCTCTCATGTATTTCAGAGACTCATACTCTGAACATGTCATGCTCTGGCCAGAGGCTTTGAGTAACAATCCGACGATAGGCCTTGGGTATACATCCCCTCGCAAGGAGTGGTGAATCCTTTGTAGGATGTTCAAACATCTTCGGGCACTTCGACTTATACCCAACCATCCTGGGTCCACACCTCCTTGGAGATGCTTGCTTAAGATGTTAAAGTATAAGTCTCCATGACCAAGATGACTTGAACACCGCAAGTCAGAGGAACATCGCACTTAAGCTGCAGTAAGAACTTCACTGACATGTCTATATGTAGACTACCATGTGAAGTTTTACAGCCAGTCACTCCAATGAACTAGTTCCCTTAACTAGCATTCATGTTTATCTCCGGACATCCCAATGTCACCAGCCAGTGAGAATCAGCTGATTAGAGAATAACCCATGCTAGTCTCAACAGAATTGATAGTGTCCTTATTTATCAATTCATCGACTAGGGACAATTTCAATACTTCACAATTGCACATGTAGAGATAATCACTAGTTATGAATTCATCACAAATTCTCTCATGCTGTGAATTGTATTGTGGACATTCAGTAAATGAGTTTAAGATCCCAATCAAATACACAGACATGTATACTCAAATAGTGAATATTCATTCATTAAAATAAATATTTACAATCATAAGGTGATTGTCCTAGGACACTTCTCTCATATTACTAACAAACTCCCACTTGGCCTAATGCCAATCGCTACGGTATCCAATACCACAGGCTCTAACATGACCCTCAAACTTGCTTTGAGGCAAGGCCTTAGTTAAAGGATCCGCTAATTTTCTTTCAGTGGGAATTTTCTCAATTTGTATATCATTCCTACTTATAATCTCTCTGATCAGATGATAGCGGCGAAGCATGTGTTTGGATCGCTGATGAGACCTTGGTTCCTTTGCTTGTGCAATAGCTCCATTGTTGTCGCAATAAACCGGTATTGCTTCATCAATGGTTGGAACCTCACCAAGTTTTGAGACAAACTTCTTGATCCAGACTGCTTCCGTGGTAGAATCCGCTACGGTGTCTTGTTTGGAACTCTTCTAACTTATTGCGCCTCCATTCAAAGTAAATACATATCCAGACTGAGATTTGGAGTCATCCTTATCTGTCTGGAAACTGGCATCTGTATACCCACGTATCACCATATCATCTTCTCCATATATTAGGAACACACCCTTAGTTCTTCTTAAGTACTTAAGGATTGTCTTCACAGCCGCCCAATGATCCATTCCTGGATCCGACTGGTATCTGCTCGTGAAGCTCAGAGTATACGATACATCGGGCCTAGTACATAACATAGCATACATGATAGATCCTATCGCGGATGCATAAGGAATCTTATTCATGCACATCCTCTCGTCTTCTGTGCGCGGACACATAGACTTTGAAAGGTTGATCCCATGCCTGATGGGAAGGTAACCTTTCTTGGATACTGACATGCTAAACCTTTTAGCACTCGGTCTATATATGTAGACTGCGAAAGACCAAGCAATCGTTTTGATCTATCTCTATAGATTCTAATCCCAAGGATATAGGTTGCTTCTCCCAGGTCTTTCATGGAGAAAGTTTTGGACAACCAAATTTTAACCGACTGTAAGACTGATATATCGTTTCCTATAAGCAATATGTCATCGACATATAATACTAGAAATACGACTGCACTCCCACTAACCTTCTTGTACACACAAGGTTCGTCAGGATTTTGTGAGAAATCAAACTCTTTGATTGTCTCATCAAAACGGATGTTTCAGCTCCTGGATGCTTGCTTCAGTCCATATATGGATCGTCGAAGCTTGCATACTTTGGTTTTATCAACCGATGTGAAACCTTCAGGTTGTATCATGTATACATCCTCAAGCAGGTTTCCATTAAGGAAAGCTGTTTTCACATCCATTTGCCATATCTCATAATCATAATGAGCTGCTATGGTCAGGAGCATCCGAATGGATTTAAGCATAATTACCTTCCATGTCGGTTTTCTTCTTGAAAACCCACTTGCACCCTATGGGCTTAATCCCTTTAGGTGGGTTAACCAAGTCCCATACTTGATTTTCGTACATGGAATCCATTTCCGACTTCATGGCTTCAAGTCATTTGTCCCTTTCTGAACTTTTCAGAACATCTTCATAACTGATAGGTTCGTCATCGCTTATGAGTAACACGTCGTTCGATTCACTTATGAGAAATCCGTATCTCTCTGGAATATTACGTGTCCTATCAGACCTACGAAGAGGTGGTGTTGTTTTAGGTTCAACTGATAGCTCATCATTATGAGTTGTTGGTTGTGGGTCTAGACTAGGTGTCTCTGTAATGTCTATTGGAGTTTCTTGAACTTCATCAAGTTCAATGCCACTCCCACTGTTTTCTTGTAAAAGAAATTCTTTTTCCAGAAATACAGCATGCCTTGAATCAAACACCTTTTGTTCCAAGGGATGATAGAATTGGTAACCCTTTGTTTCCTTAGGGTATCCAATAAATAGACATTTATCAGACTTAGCATCAAATTTGTCTGATACAGTCCGCTTCACATAAGCAGGACAACCCCATATCTTAAGGTGAGTTATGTGAGGTTTCTTACTATTCCACGTCTCATATGGAGTAGTAGAGACTACCTTGGTCGGGACTCTGTTTAGCAAGTAAACAGTTGTCTTGAGCGCATAGCCCCAAAAGGATTTTGGAAGAGTTGCATGATTCATCATGGATCTAACCATGTCCATCAAGGTTCGGTTACACCTCTCAGATACACCATTATGCTGTGGTGTATATGGCGGAGTCCATTGAGACAATATCCCATTGTCCCTAAGATAATCTTGAAACTCTTGACTTAAGTATTCACCACCCCGAACGGATCGAAGTATCTTAATACTTTTGCCAAGCTGTTTCTCTACTTCATTTCTGAACTTTTTGAATTTCTCAAAAGCTTCAGATTTGTGTTTCATCAAGAACACATACCCGAATCGTGAGTGATCATCGATAAAGGTAATGAAGTAGCTATAGCCTCCTTGTGCAAGAGTTGACATTGGTCCACATACATCAGTATGTATTAGACCAAGCAATTCTCCCACTGGATTACCTTTTCCGGAAAAGGGTAATTTGATCATCTTGCCTTTTAAGCATGATTCGCATGTATCAAATGAACCAGGTTCAAATGATTCCAAAATTCCACATCGGTGTAATTTGGTCATGTGTTTCTTACTTACATGGCCAAGATGACAATGCCACGTATAGGAGTCTATTCGATTATCTATTCGAGCACGTTTGTTGCTAACTTCGATATTGAAAACGTCACCGGATAAATCTAACGTGTAGATACCATTGCACAAAGTTCCGGTCCCATAAAGAACATCATTTAAAGTTATGTAACAATAATTGTTACTAAAAGTTAAATGATAACCCTTTTCATTCAAACATGAAATAGATACAATGTTCTTTATTAACGAAGGAACAAAATAACAATTATCCAATTCTAAGACACGTCCAGTAGGGAGCTTTAGCAAATATGTTCCGATGGCAACAGCAGCAATCTTTGCTCCATTTCAAACTCGTAAATTCGCTTCTCCCTTAACGAGTCTTCTTCTATTCCTTAGCCTCTGTATGCCATTACATATATGTGAGCTACACCCAGTATCAAGTACCCAAGCGGTTGAGGAAATAGAGTGACATTCAATAACGAAGATACCTGAAGAGGATGGGGCATCGGATGCCTTCTTCTTCAAGGACTCAATATAAACCTTGCAGTTTCTTCGCTAGTGACCCTCCTTGCCACAGTGATGGCAAGTGTCTTTTGGTGTCTTTTCAGTCTTTTTGGCCTTTTTCTTCTTTCCCTTATTCTGTTCTTTGGCCCTCCTCTTAGAACCTTCCTTCGAGGAACCAACTAACAGTACCGTCTTTTGATTCTGCTTCACAGAAGGCTCTATAGTCTTTAGCAGGTTGAGCAACTCAGGAATGGTAGTCTCCAGCTTGTTCATCCGATAGTTCATCACAAATTGTGAATAACTTTTGGGCAAACAATGCAGAATTAAGTCAATACTTAGTTCATGATCAATTAAAAAACCGAGTGTGCTCAGTCGCTCAATCTACCCCAACATCTTTAACACAAACTGTGAAACAGAAGTGTCTTCCTGCATCTTAGAGGTGAAGAGGGGTCTGGAGACCTCGAACCTTTCGGATCTCGCCTGCTCGTCAAATAACTCATGAAGATGGAAGATGATGGTATAAGCATCCATATGCTCATGCTGCTTTTGCAGCTCAGGTACCATAGCGGCTAGCATGATGCAACTCGCAAGTTCAGAATCGGTCACATGTTTCTGATAGGCCACTAACTGGTCTGGAGTTGCATTTTTTGGAGGACGGTTGGGAAGTTGATCTTCAAGGACATAAGCAAGCTTCTCTGCCTTGAGGATTATCCTCAGGTTTCGAAGCCAGTCCATGATGTTGGCCCAGTCAGTTTATTGGTGTCCAAAATGGAACGCAATTCAGAGAAGACATGATCGAGTGATTATCCTAGAAATACAAATTGAGCTTATGTGAGAAGAAT
>JAGFNQ010002814.1:0-82339 GCA_024364735.1 Boesenbergia rotunda
TTCCGAATGGGCCAATCTTCCACGTGGGCCGCCACGCTTCCGACTGGGAAACCAGTTCCAGGCTTTCCGAGTGGGCTGACGCTTCCGGTCAGTCGCCGACTCAGGCTTCCAAAGGGAGCCGATCTTCTGCGTGGGACGCCACGCATACCGACCGGACACCTCTTCAGGCTTCCGGATGGGCCAATCTTCCACGTGGGCCGCCACGCTTCCGACTGGGAACCAGTCCAGGCTTCCGAGTGGGCTGACGCTTCCGGTCAGTCGCCGACTCAGGCTTCCAAAGGGAAGCCGATCTTCTGCGTGGGACGCCACGCATCCGACCGGACACCTCTTCAGGCTTCCGGATGGGCCAATCTTCCACGTGGGCCGCCACGCTTCCGACTGGGAACCAGTCCAGGCTTCCGAGTGGGCTGACGCTTCCGGTCAGTCGCCGACTCAGGCTTCCAAAGGGAAGCCGATCTTCTGCGTGGGACGCCACGCATCCGACCGGACACCTCTTCAGGCTTCCGGATGGGCCAATCTTCCACGTGGGCCGCCACGCTTCCGACTGGGAACCAGTCCAGGCTTCCGAGTGGGCTGACGCTTCCGGTCAGTCGCCGACTCAGGCTTCCAAAGGGAGCCGATCTTCTGCGTGGGACGCCACGCATCCGACCGGACACCTCTTCAGGCTTCCGGATGGGCCAATCTTCCACGTGGGCCGCCACGCTTCCGACTGGGAACCAGTCCAGGCTTCCGAGTGGGCTGACGCTTCCGGTCAGTCGCCGACTCAGGCTTCCAAAGGGAGCCGATCTTCTGCGCATGGGGACGCCACGGTCATCACCGACCGGGACCACCGCTTCCAGGCTTCTGGATGGACCAATCTTCCACGTGGGTCGCCCACGCTTCCGACTGGGAGCCAGTCCAAGCTTCCGAGTGGGCTCGACGCTTTCCGGTCAGTCGCCGACTCAGGCTTCCAAAGGGAGCCGATCTTCTGCGTGGGACGCCACGCATCCGACCGGACACCGCTTCAGGCTTCCGGATGAGCCAATCTTCCACGTGGGCCGCCACGCTTCCGACTGGGAACCAGTCCAGGCTTCCGAGTGGGCTGACGCTTCCGGTCAGTCGCCGACCAGGCTTCTAAAGGGAGCCGATCTTCTGCGTGGGAAGCCACGCATCTGACCGGACACCGCTTCAGGCTTCCGGATGGGCCAATCTTCCACGTGGGCCGCCACGCTTCCGACTGGGAACCAGTCCAGGCTTCCGAGTGGGCTGACGCTTCCGGTCAGTCGCCGACTCAGGCTTCCAAATGTGAGCCGATCTTCTGCGTGGGACGCCACGCATCCGACCGGACACCGCTTTAGGCTTCCGGATGGGCCAATCTTCCACGTGGGCCGCCACGCTTCCGACTGGGAACCAGTCCAGGCTTCCGAGTGGGCTGACGCTTCCTGGTCAGTCGCCGACTCAGGCTTCCAAAGGGAGCTGATCTTCTGCGTGGGACGCCACGCATCCGACCGGAAACCGCTTTAGGCTTCCGGATGGGCCAATCTTCCACGTGGGCCACCACGCTTCCGACTGGGAACCAGTCCAGGCTTCCGAGTGGGCTGACGCTTCCGGTCAGTCGCCGACTCAGGCTTCCAAAGGGAGCCGATCTTCTACGTGGGACGCCACGCATCCGACCGGACACCGCTTCAGGCTTCCGGATGGGCCAATCTTCCACGTGGGCCGCCACGCTTCCGACTGGGAACCAGTCCAGGCTTCCGAGTGGGCTGACGCTTCCGGTCAGTCGTCGACTCAGGCTTCCAAAGGGAGCCGATCTTCTGCGTGGGACGCCACGCATCCGACCGGACACCGCTTCAGGCTTCTGGATGGACCAATCTTCCACGTGGGCCGCCACGCTTCCGACTGGGAGCCAGTCCAGGCTTCCGAATGGCTGACGCTTCAGGCTTCCGGATGGGCCAATCTTCCACGTGGGCCGCCACGCTTTCGACTGGGAACCAGTCCAGGCTTCCGAGTGGGCTGACGCTTCCGGTCCGTCGCCGACTCAGGCTTCCAAAGGGAGCCGATCTTCTGCGTGGGACGCCACGCATCCGACCGGACACCGCTTTAGGCTTCCGGATGGGCCAATCTTCCACGTGGGCCGCCACGCTTCCGACTGGGAACCAGTCCAGGCTTCCGAGTGGGCTGACGCTTCCGGTCAGTCGCCGACTCAGGCTTCCAAAGGGAGCCGATCTTCTGCGTGGGACACCACGCATCCGACCGGAAACCGCTTTAGGCTTCCGGATGGGCCAATCTTCCACGTGGGCCGCCACGCTTCCGACTGGGAACCAGTCCAGGCTTCCGAGTGGGCTGACGCTTCCGGTCAGTCGCCGACTCAGGCTTCCAAAGGGAGCCGATCTTCTGCGTGGGACGCCACGCATCCGACCGGACACCGCTTCAGGCTTCCGGATGGGCCAATCTTCCACGTGGGCCGCCACGCTTCCGACTGGGAACTAGTCCAGGCTTCCGAGTGGGCTGACGCTTCCGGTCAGTCGCCGACTCAGGCTTCCAAAGGGAGCCGATCTTCTGCGTGGGACGCCACGCATCCGACCGGACACCGCTTCAGGCTTCTGGATGGACCAATCTTCCACGTGGGCCGCCACGCTTCCGACTGGGAGCCAGTCCAGGCTTCCGAGTGGGCTGACGCTTCCGGTCAGTCGCCAACTCAGGCTTCTGGAGGGTACGACGCGTCAGCCTGCGCCCCGTCCAGGTATGGCTTGCCTTGTGTGTCCGACCGATAACTTCGGTCGGGAGAGCCTTTCGTTATATATAAAATGCTGCATTTTACAAGATTACATCACTCTAGGGCTCTCTGTACATTTGCAAGTGTAGGGAACTCCACGGTCGGTCAAGCCTTTTTCCATGTTCATCCTCCAAGTAGTAAGCGCCCGAGTGCAATTTCTCTACTACCTTGAAAGGCCCGCCCCACTGTGGTTGTAATTTGTTCACATCACCGACCGGCTTTATACGCTTCCAGACAAGGTCCCCGGCTCGAAACGAGCGCGGCAACACCTTCGGGTCGTATCTTTGTTTCATACACTGACGGTACACGAACATCCGGGCGGCCACTTTTTCTCGGACTTCCTCAATGAGGTCAAGCTCTAAGCGCCTTCTTTCGTCATTCCCTTCGTCGTAGCTTATCCGCCGGTCAGATTCACAACCGACCTCGACCGGCACCACCGCCTCGCTGCCGTAGACTAGGTGGAAAGGCGTCTGCCCGGTCGCTTCTCTGGGTGTGGTTCTGTTTGCCCAAAGGACCCCGGGCAGCTGCTCTACCCAGTTGGTTCCTGCATGGTCCAGCTTTGTTTTGAGCCCTCTCAAGATTTCCCGATTGGCGACTTCTGCCTGGCCGTTGCTCTGTGGATACGCCACAGATGTAAAGGCCTGATGGATGTCGTATTCCGAGCACCACTCTTTGATTTTCTTCCCTTGAAACTGCCGACCGTTGTCAGAAGCCAACTTGTGGGGGATCCCGTATCTGCATAAAATGTTTTGCCACAAGAACTTAATCACCGCCTGCTCGGTGATCCGGGCCAGCGCCTCTGCTTCCACCCATTTAGAGAAGTAATCCACCGCGACCAACAAGAACTTCTTCTGGGCGGGAGCGAGTGGAAAGGGACCTACGATATCCATGCCCCATTGGTCAAACGGGCAAGAGACAGCAGATGTCTTCATTACTTCGGTCGGCCGGTGCGGTAGGCACCGGTGTTTTTGATATGAGATGCATGTTGCGGCCAGCCGATCGGCATCCTTCTGCAAAGTTGGCCAATAATACCCGGCCAACAGAGCCTTCTGGGCGGTGGCTCTACCCCCCGAATGAGTACTGCATACCCCCATATGGACCTCACGGAGCACATAATCCGCGTCTTCACTGCCAAGGCATTTGAGTAATGGCCGGGCGTGAGCTCGTTTATAGAGGACATCTCCGACCATGGTATATTGTACAGCTCTCTTTCTGAGCATCCGAGCCTCCTCCCGGTCGGATGGTACTTCTCCCTTGGTCAAGAATGCAATCAATGGAGTTCTCCAATCGGTCTCCAATTCGATCTCTGCTTGCTGCTCGATTTGCATGACGAATAAGGCATGGCAGGCCGGCCGAGGGACCACCCAAGCTCCGACTGCGCTAGCTAATTTGGCTAGCTCATCCGCTTTCAAGTTGCTTTCCCGAGGGATCTTCTGTAAGAGTACCTCCCTGAAACCCGCCTTCAGCTGTTCATAAGCATCGATGAACTCTTGCAGCCGGCTGCTGTTGACTTCGAAATTACTGGCCAGTTGCTGTATGACCAGTTGCGAATCTGAGTATAGCCACACCCGAGTGGCGCCGACATGCCGGGCGGCTTGCAGACCGGCTAGAAGTGCTTCATATTCAGCTTCATTATTAGTAGCCTTGTGTTCTAGCCGCACGGACAGGTGCAGCCGTTCTTCTTCGGGTGAAACCATGAGAACGCCGATTCCGCTTCCTTGTCGAGAAGATGCCCCATCAACGTACACCTTCCATACGCCTTCGGCTTCGTCAGGATGCCATTCCGTGAGAAAATCGGCTAAGGCTTGAGCCTTGATAGCCGGTCGGGGTTGATATTGTATGTCATATTCACTCAGCTCAGTTGTCCATTTGACTAACCGCCCTGAGGCGTCTGGATTAGTGAGTACCCGACCCAAGTTACTGTTAGTCAATACAGTAATTGGGTGAGATAAGAAGTATGGTCTGAGTCGCCGGGCGGCTAAGAATAGTATGTAGCCCAATTTTTCGAGTGTCGTGTACCGACACTCGGCTCCTTTAAATAAGTGGGCAAAGAAGTACACCGGCCTTTGCTCAGTTTTTTCTTGCCGGGCCAACACCATGCTGCTCGAGTCGGAGGAAGCCGCTAAGTATACATATAAACTCTCATTCGGCTCCGGCCGGGAGAGTGTCGGTAGCTCAGACAGATAAGCTTTCAGCTCCTCGAAGGCCTTGTCACATTCTGAGTCCCACTGAAATTTGGTGGCCCGGCGTAAGGTCTTGAAGAATGGCAGGCCCCGTTCGGCTGACCGGGAAATGAACCTCGACAAGGTCGTTATCCGCCCCATCAGCCGTTGAGCTTCTCTGAGATTCCTTGGAGCCGGCATCTCCATGATGGCCTTTACTTTGCCCGGATTTGCTTCGATTCCCCGCTCGGTAACTATATAACCGAGGAACTTCCCGCTTCGAGCCCCGAATAGACATTTGGCCGGATTAAGCTTCAGACCAAACCGCCGTAGAGTTTGGCAAGTTTCTTCAATGTCGGGGATTAGTTCTTCTGCCCGAGCAGTCTTGATCAGGATATCGTCGACGTATACTTCGACGTTACGCCCCATCTGCGACCGGAACACCTTGTTCATCATTCTTTGGTAGGTGGCGCCCGCATTCTTGAGGCCGAACGGCATGACGGTGTAGCAGTATGTGCCGTCAGCCGTGACGAAGCTAACCTTCTCCTGATCAGCAGCAGCCAGCGGGACTTGGTGGTATCCCTGGTACGCATCCAGCATTGATATGAACTCGCTGCCGGCCGTCGAGTCTACCATTTGATCGATCCGTGGAAGTGGGTAGCAATCCTTCGGGCATGCCCGATTGAGGTCTCGGAAATCAATGCATACCCGCCACTTGTCATTGGGTTTGGCCACCAGCACCACATTGGCCAGCCAGGCAGGGAACTGGACCTCCCGGATGTGTCCTGCCTCCAACAGTCTTTCTACTTCCGCCCGGATGACTTGATTCTGGGCGGCGCTGTGATCCCTTTTTCGCTGCTTCACTGGCCGTGCACCCGGGTGCACGTGCAATTGATGCTCTGCTACTTCTGGCCGGACTCCCTTTAAATCTTTCGCCGACCAGGCAAATACGTCTTGATTCCGCGCGAGGGAGTCGATTAGGGATTGCTTTAGCTCCTCGGGAAGTCCTGCGGCAATTTGTATCTTGGTATCTTCCCGCCCGGGCAAAAGTTGTACCTCTTCTTTGTCCTCCTTCAATTCTGCCCAAGGGGAGGCTTGCACCATGTTGCAGCTGCTACCTGCCCGCCTTGCTTTCTGACCTCCCGAGCGGACATCATCAGCATAGCAGCGCCGGGCCACGGTCTGATTGCCCTTCACCTCGCCGACCCTGTCGCCGACCGGAAACTTCACCTTGAGGTAGTAGGTGGAGACTACCGCTTTGAATTCGTTGAGAGCCGGTCGACCGAGAATGGCGTTGTAGGCAGCTGGCGCATCCACAACCAAAAACGTGGTCCACCGGGTTCTCTTGAGTGGCTCTTCTCCAAGTGAGACGGCTAGCCGTATCTGTCCGATCGGCTGTACTTCGTTCCCCGTAAATCCGAACAGGGGAGTAGCCACCATCTCCAGCTGCGATAATTCAATTTGCAGTTGATCGAAAGCTCATTTATATAAAATGTTCCCCGTAAGACCGAGATTTCTAAGGCTGAGATGTCACGCCCTCGGAGAAGAGCCACTGGCCTAATATACAATCAAACAACATTTCCCCTGTACGACGAACAATTTGGAACATTAATACAAACACTCACGCAATATATATATATATGGTTGCTAACCTCAAATAAAGATATAACGGTCAATCTCAGTCGGAGCATATACAAGAAATGCATCTATAGTATTGAAATATCATAGGACTTATATGATCTGCCCTCCGGCAAGCGTGCAACAAAACATCACATAAAGTTCAACAAAAAATTTAAAAATATAAACCACACATCAATACAACACAATACAAGTCCACGTCGTAAAAACAAATACAGTGTAAGGAATATGCTATAATAGAAGACGTAAACAACGTGGAAAACCCAAAGCCGGAGTTGTCGTGGCCTGGAACTGGCAACTGGGGCTCCCCCATCGACCAATCAACCTAAAAACAAAAATAGGATATTCGGTGGTAAGTCCAAGTGGACTCTGTGGATATATGTATGGCAATATAAATAGTTGTGCAAACTATAAAAAAATAACAGGATACAGTCTCAAGGGAAATATCAGAATATGCATAACTGAAAGTACCGAATAAATGTACATACAATAAATTAGTCTATCCTGATCATAAAAGGCTCGTATCATATGAGCAGGTGCAGGGTCATCGAATCAAACACATAATATCTCCTTTATGTACATATCAAACATATGCAGCAAATAAATGCAACAATCACAATCAAATACACAATACATCATATGCACATGATGCACTGACATGGTCACCCCTAACACCAGTCAAGCCACCAAGACATGTCACATGTATCGGCCGAGTGAGTAGGGCTATAACACTGTACACACTCTGCAATCACTGCTCATGAGTGATCGAGTGGGCATAATGCTGATGGAGTAAACACTCCACCCCATGTCAAAATGGGGGAGATATCTCTCTCATCTCCTCAGATCACTGGAAAGAGGAGGGATCCCTATTGGTGCAAAGAGCATCAGACTTGAACAGTCAAACCCTAGTGTTTCGATGTTTGACAATATACTAAAGTCTGGTTAAATTGATCATGGATTAAGCCAAACATGACCTGATATTTGGTAGGATAAACCCAAGTTTAATCAGGTTGACCAAAGGGTTAGCCAAACAAGATCTGATGTTTGGCAGAGTAGATAATATCCAGGGTTGGTTAAGGTGACCAAGGGTTAGCCAAACAGGACCTGATATTTGGCAGGATGATCAAACCCAGATTTAATCTGGTTAATATACTAAGGTTTGATCAGTTAGAACAAGGGTTAGCTAAACATGATCTGATGTTTAGCAGAAAACCCAGGGTTGGTCAGTTAGACCAAGGAGTGAGCCAAACAGGACTTGATGTTTGGCAGACAAGAAGTCTAGTCAAGATTAATATGACTAGCAAAAGAAGTCTTTATCAAGGTGAAGGAAAGACCTAGTTAACCTAGACACGAAGTGTTGACCTACAGGGTTGAGCACTAAGTCTTGGCCGAGAGCTGGGCACCTAAGACCTGACTAAGGGTTGGGCACCTAAGACGTGACTGAGGGTTGGGCACTGAAGTCCTGGTTCGAGGAATTAGGCACGAAGTCCTAGTCGGGGATCGGGCAACGGAGTCTTTGCCGAGCGGGGATCGCAAACATAAGTAGAGACGGGTCGAGGATCGGACGTCTCAAGATCCGAGTTCTCGGAGGGCAAGCATGAAGTCTTGGTCCGAGGGATCGAGCAACTTAGCTGAGCGATGACTAAGGACAAAAGAGAGACGGGTCGAGGTTCGGACGTCTCGAGATTCGGGAGTCTCGGAGGCTAAGCAAAAGTCCAAGCGAAGGTCCCGGTTGGCAAAAGTAACTTCTCCAGTGTGGAGTAGGTGAGGACGCGTTCCCCGGGAAAGGGAACATTAGGCATCGGTTCGACTTAGGGTTTCAGGTGAAATCCAAAGTCAGAACCAATCTTTAAGGCTAAGATTATCTGTATATTTGTCTTGTATTTGATTGTCTTGCAGGTACCTGGAGTTGGAGGCTAGACAGAAGAGAAAACGCAGGGGAAATGACACCTAGGAGGAGCATCCAGGGCGCCTGTGTTAATACAGGCGCCCCCAAGCTTCAAGGCGCCCTACATACCAGGCGCCTAGGAAGGTCCAGGGCGCCTAGGATGGCCAGTTTTATCCCTGCGTGAAGTTTGCGATTGCAGATCAAGTTTAACCGTATATGAGGCGCCTCAGAGGCCTCTAGGGCGCCCGGGACACTACTATAAAAGGGGCTTCGACCCCTCAACTTAGAATATTAATTTTCACATCCGCTTAAGCATTTTCTGCAAAGCAAAAGCGCTCAAATTGATGTTCTGCGACCAAGGAGACTCCAGGAAGAAGCGTGCGGCGCTTCGGACTTCCAGAGTTGGCCGAGTTTTTTGGTTTGCATTTTATTTACAAGTTGTATTTCGATTTATTTATTTCTTGCTTGTAAAACATACTGTAAGACGGGTATTCTCCACCTTCGGAAATTCCGGAAAGGAGACCATTAATGGACTCACGCCGAGTACATAGGCCTTGGACGTACTGACCCAGGGGGGTCGGGAACCAAGTAAATAAATCTCGCGAGTCTCTGTTTGTTCTGTCTTCCTGTTCTATTTTCCGCTGCGTAGTAACCCTGATAGGAAGACGTTTTTCGACGAGTTTTCCGAGATAATTTTATGAGTCAATATTCACCCCCCCTCTATCGACGGCACTGATCTTACAATCCCTGCCTGCTACCATGCTCCAGAACCACTACCCATGAGCGATCGAGCGGAATAGTACAGAGCAACTGCACACACCCAACGGTATCTAATAACACATGAGTGACCATGTGTACAGATCATGTAATGGACAACGGGCTCAGACCACAAGGGAGTCGATGGTCGCTAGCATGCAACAGTACAGGGATAGTGCATGACTCTAACACATGCAACACCCACCAGGTCATCATACAGATCTCAACCTAACATGCACAGGTTGAACACATGTATCTAACCTAACTATCACACATCTAGGTACACATGCAAGTATAACTAGAATCAATCAACGCAGGTATAAAGTGACATGCTACTATATCTACGTATACATACTCACATACATACTATACAAATCAAATGTCAAATAACGAGATTGTATAGGCAGGAATTAGATCATATCAAAAATCAAGTAATAGTATCAAGAAAAATAATAACGATAGCAGATATAAGGTAATAAAACCTACTACAACAACATAAGCAAGTCATGCATAAAGATAAAGTAGAACTAAAGAAACAAGCAAGAAGTATCCGCCTAAAAATAGAGAAGTTTGTACACGTAGAGAACAACGCATCAAATAATTCGCATCAATAAATCCAAATCAATGCCCTATATTAAAGAACATATTTAAATAACTATTACAGAAATAGTAACTAGCTAACAAGTCTCTAATCCGTAATAAGGTTAACTTAATCATCCTATTTCATTTAATTACATCTAATTAAATGAGAAGTTCTTAACTACTCTGTGTAATTCAAATTGGGTTTACTCCTAGGTTTAAACTCAATGTAACCCCAAAGATCGCCCATAGCAAAACCTAAACCATGATCCAAATCTACAAGGACTCCATTCCTCACGATAAAAGTGGCAAGGCAAAGAAACTAGCCTACATCCTCAAACCCAAACTCACAGCACAAATACACCCTTGTGACCCCATGGCAGGGTGGTTAAGGCCAACCAAAACTCCAAGGGAAGCTCATGCAACATCAAAGATCAAACAACCAATATTCAAACAAGGCTTCATCCTTGCTAACCACATCACCAACCAACCCAAAACACTATACCCCTGTCCAAAGCTCACAACAAGGACAAGGTAAGATCAATGGGACAACTAATACACTACCTACTCAATTTCGTCCATGACAAATGAAACCCACAGTCTTTAGGCAACAACTCAACAAGTTGAGATCAAAGCAAATCCAAAGGTTGAACAAAGATTGAAAACCCAACAACTAAACAGATCCATATCAAGATAAAATTCATGCTCAACGATCCTATATGAAACATGGTTACATCCTATTCCACCAACTGAATTCAACTTGATGATCAATCTAAATCAACAATTCCTTAACCTGCACTGTGCTGTTGAGATCTCATTGTTTAGATCCAAAGACAAGCCAAGTTAGTGGCACAATAGCCCGATCTAACAGTGCACTCACGACACATCAAGGAAGATCCAACAACACTGATACAAATCCAAACCCATAGCACAACCATAAGCCCTACAAATCCAGGTATGAAATCAACAACTCCATCTAAAGACAATATCAATTCCCTAACCCCTCACCTAAGGTTTGCCGGAATTGTGTTCCTCCGTTAAAATCTAACACAATCGACGCCCAAGCTAGAGGGCATCTCTCCTCCCGGATCTCAATCTGATCTGCAAGCTTACAATCCTCCAAATCCAGAGTTTAGCTGTGATCTAAAGGAAAACTAAGCTCAGAGAGTGGCAGCGACATCTTGAGGGGTTTGGAGAAGAAGAACAAGCAACGGGGATAGCCTGGAGTATAAACTCACCTTCACCTGTCAAGAGGAGATCACCGGAGCTCAGTTTGGGACCGACCGGTGTCGGCGGGAGGAACGGCTAAGGCAGAGATAGATCAACGGAGGAGAGGAGAAGGCGTTCGTGATTTGGGTTCATGGGTGAAGGCAGGGAAGAAAGGGGAGGAAACGAAACTTATATAGGTTGCCCTTTTTGCATTTAACCCCTTCCACCTAAACATTTTCCAACCCGAACGATAATTTAGAGTTCCTCACCCATTTAGCCCTCCAAACTTAAGTTTAGAGTGATCTGTAGAGGATCGTAGACTGGCTAGAGAGGGTGAATAACCAATCACTCTCAATTACTTCGGTTTGCTTCCTACAATATTAGTGTGCACAACGGATATATAATTAAACTTGAAAACTAACAAAGATACAAATCATTTAACCAGAGATAAAGTTCGTACTCCACGACAGTCCGTAAGGTGGACGATCCTGATCCGTCGGTGGATGACTCCCCGAAAAACCTCCAGCTAGCTCGTGTCACTCCTTGTAGGTGGAGAAACATCACCACAAACTCAACAAGAACTCCTGATCACTTAGACTACTAATTGGCGTTTAACCAAGACCAATTTCGTCAACCTTGCTCAAGCAAATCGAGCTCACTTAAATAAAGCTTGTTGTTGATCCAACAGTTACCAGTCGACTGGTGCCAACACCAGTCAACTACCAACTGTCGAATTCAAACGTTATAACCCAACGTTAGAATCCAACCGACACCAATCAACTGCATAGAAGATCAATCGATTGATCCTTCTATGACCACAACCAGTCATCTGATCCCATACCAGTCAACTGGTAAAATCCTGAACCTAAGGTTTCCCTTCCGGAGTACATTTCACTCGCACTCGGACCCTCACGACTTACATGACTCTTCTTTACAACCTTGACTCTTGCTTTCAAGCCTTCTTCGCTTTGGCTCTCGTCCCTCGGATACATATAAGCCCGCAGCTAGTCTTCACATACCATCCTTTACGAATGCCTTGAAGTGTGCTTCCCTGAGCTCATGTTACTGCCTTGTACACGGTCCCTCAAATGCCTCTCCATCCTTCACCAGATCTAAAGCTATCAATGTAACACCCAGAATTATCCAAAATTTTCCAGATTTTTTCCAAAATAAAAAGAGAAATAAAAATTTTTGTAAAAAGAGGTCGGATCCAAGGCTCAAACCCGAGACCCCTCAATTAGCATTGGTTTAAGTTTCCATTAGATGGTGGTAAAGCATCACGCTGGAATATGGAATCAATATTAGATATGTAACGACCCGGAAAATTCTCGTAATATTTTCTTTAAAATATTAAGCATGTCTAGATAATTTTCCGAAAGATCTAGAAATATTAGTACAAACCTTAGCCTAAGAACCTATGGTTCTCTCATTTAAATTGAGAAACTAAGTACTAAGGGGCCTTATAGGGGCTTTCTAGTGCCATTATTATGGGTGAATTTTAGGTAGAATTTAATATAAAAATAGATGGATTTTAATGAGAAATATTAACATAATTATGGGGGAATTTTCAAGAAATTTTCGAAACAATAGGAAATAAATTAAAAATAAAATAGAAAATTAGTGCATGCACCAAGGATTCAACCTTGGACCTCTTGTACAACCAAGCATGCACTAACCAATTCACCTAGCAAGGGAGTGCTATGAGGGAATGAAGTGGATCATAGTTAAGGCTTGGGAAAAATGAAGAGTCATCAAGAGAAGAGACACCATGACTCTTCATTTACCCATTTTAAAGTGGTATAAAAGTGGACAAGGAAGTTACAACTTCCCTTCTTCTCTTCACTTCTTCTTCCTCCCTTTCTAGCCGAAAACTTCAAGCCCTCTTCTCCCTTGGAAAAAGTTCACATAAGCCCCATCTTGAAGGTCTAAGGCCCCCCTACAAGGATACAAGGACTAAGGGAGAGTTTAGAGACAAGGAGGTTCTTTTGTTGTCTTCTATTCAAAGTTTGTAAGCAAGATCAAGGAAGGTAAAACCCCCTCACCTGTGGTATGATGGTTTTCAAGATATTTATCATGATCTAAGTTTTGTTGGCATGATATGTTGGAAAAATCCATGGTTAGGGCTTATGGAAGTTTCGGCCAAGGCTATTGCTTGGGCTTAGGGATGATGTAAATTTTCCTTTGTGCTCTTAAATGTTTCATGATGTTATGTAAGGCATAGATTATGATCTAGGGAAATTTTTGATACCCTATTAACCCTCTAGGGTTTCGGCCACATCAAGTCAAGGGGGGCTAGGGGAAAACTCCAACCTCTCCAAGCATGATTAATATGTTTCTTATGATACCTTATGGGTAAAAATGGTGTTAAATGAACTTTTCCATGGGCTTGTTACCCTTCTAGGGTTTCGTCCAACCCTTGCCTTAGGCCTAGGGCTTGGGGTTAAGTCCAATCAAGGGTTTAAATAATTTTTCTATGGCATGATATGTAAGTAAGGGATGTTAATCATGATCTAGGCAAATTTTCCATGGACTCATGGTCCTTTAGGACTTTCGGCCAAGACCCCAAACCTAGGGTTTGGTTTGGGTTAAGGTCTCAAGAATGCATGTTTATAAGTTACCATGATGCTAGTACATTTTTAAGCATGATGTAAGGGCCTCCATGTGACTAAAATCCTAGTTTATGTGTTATATAACATGACTTTGTATGGTTGATGTTGGGTTATGTTTTTTAATCATGAATATTTAGATCATATGCCATGAATACATGTAATTGATGTAGGAGTAGGTTATGATAAATATAATGATGCATGAATATTGATAAATGCTTATAATGGATTTATGATTCATGAAGATATATACATGTTTTATGATGAATGCTATGAACCCTAGTAGTATGTGTTAGGTTTATATGTAGCTTATCATCCATGTCTTATGATGAATACTAGGATTATGTATGCTAGATGAAATGTATCATGTATGAGGTGTATCTTTATTATGTATCATGATCATGCAAGCTTGATGAACCCGGATAAGGTTATGACTAGAACCATGATTATGCATGTATGTCCTATGTTATGAATAAAGAATGATAAGTATGAATGAAGATGATGGTTATGCCTTAAGTATGAATGATAAGTATGA
This sequence comes from Boesenbergia rotunda, assembly GCA_024364735.1. Classification (NCBI taxonomy): domain Eukaryota; kingdom Viridiplantae; phylum Streptophyta; class Magnoliopsida; order Zingiberales; family Zingiberaceae; genus Boesenbergia; species Boesenbergia rotunda. The sequence continues at coordinate 14,129 of JAGFNQ010002814.1, forward strand.
ATGATGAAGGCATAACGATGATATGAAATAAGTATGGATGATAAGTATGAATGACAAGTATGAATGATGACGCATGCATAGTTATTTTCTTTTATGAATGGGGCTTGTACCAGACCGAAGTAAGGGTCCAAGGGATGGGTACCTTAAGAACGCCCTGGTTCTGGACTACCGAAGCTGTCCACGGTTCTGGCACTACCGAAGCTGTGCAACAGGGATGGGCACCTTAAGAACGCCCCGGTTTTAGGACTACCGACTATGTTGTCCTTACCCTAGTAGGTCGAGGCTAGCTACTTCGTATTTACTTAGGGATGCGCGCTATGATGTATGTATGTGGTACAAGCCGGGGACCCCAATGATGTTATGTTTATGTTAAGCATTTAAAAGTATGATTTTAAAACTAAGCATCCTTATGTAGTAAATGCATTTGACTCATTCATACATCCATGTTATGCATCGCGTCAAGGTAAGTATATTTTATGTTTGTGTTTATGCTCATATTTCATGTCATATATAAGTATGCCTTATGTTCATGTATGCTAAGAATTATGTTATGATAAGTATGCCTTATGTTCATGTATGCTAAGAATTATGTAATGATAAGTATGCCTTATGTTCATGTATGCTAAGAATTATGTTATGATAAGTATGTCTTATGCCCATGTATGCTAAGAATTATGTAATGATAAGTATGCCTTATGTTCATGTATGCTAAGAATTATGTTATGATAAGTATGCCTTATGTCCATGTATGCTAAGAATTATGTAATGATAAATATGCCTTATGTTCATGTATGCTAGGAATTATGCCAAGTATAAGTATGTTTCATGTCATGTATGTATGTTTATGCTCATGTATGTTAAGATTTATGCCATGCTAAGTAGGTTGTAGATCTATGGTGATATTAGGAATCAGGCTATGTTAGTTGTTCATATGCTTATGACTTATGCCATGACTATGCTTATGTTTATGTTCGAGGATACGCTATGTCCGATACTTGATATGTTTATGTTTAAGTGACGTATGGTTTTAGTGAGTAGGAAAGGGTTTTACTAAGCCTATGTGCTTATAGTTTTATTTTCCTCGTACCGCAGATCAAGCAAGAAGCTATTAAGGGAAGCCGTAGGAGAGGCAGAAGCATATGTGTGTGTAGCAGTGACTTGGCAAAAGATTCTTATGTTCTCACATGATGCATGTCTTGGGTGTGAAAATGTTTTCTTAAATTCTATGCTACGTTTATGGTTATGACTAATGGGTGACTTAAGACCTATGATGTTATGTTTATGGATAAGTACATACTGCTTATGATGATTATGAATAAGTCATGGAATGGTTAAGTTATGATATGATGCCATGTATAGATGTTCCATGTGTTTAGTTGCATGGTTAAAAGCATGTTAAGGAAGGAAAAAAATGTTTCCGCTGCGTTAAGATGTTTTTATGCACATGTATGTTTAGCGTAACGACGCCTATCTCGCCACACCACGAGGTGTGGGAGAAAGGCGGGCGTTACAAGATAAGTGATAATAAGCGTCCTTTATATAAAATGCTTCAACTTCCACTTAGTATATAAAGGAATAAAAACAAGAGAAACCCAAAGGTTTTCTCATTCTTTCTTCTTCCCTGCGAAAATAAGAAGAGGAAAACTAGGGTTTTCTTCTTTTCTTGCAACCAAGGTTCGGATCGCGCGAGGGAAATGGACGAGGAGTACCACGCTAGATCCTACGTCGGTGTAGTAAGTTTAGAAGCGTGAAGAGGTAAGTAGATCACTTACCTACAGTAAAAGTAGTTCTCGAATGATTTCTAAACATGATTATAAGCCTTTTTGGTGTTTGTGATCTTAGTATAGCAAGACCAAGGTCTTGATTTTCCCGAAAATAAGTTTTGGGATTATGACACGCAAGGTGCTCAATAAAGGTTCTAAGTAAGACCGAGGTCTTACTAAGTCCTAGAACGAGTTCTTGGACTAAGCTTTTATGTAAGAACAAGACCAAGGTCTTGATAGGTTTTCAAAACAAGTTTTGGGAACAATACTTTTTAAGTGCAAAAGATATGCTAAGTTATGCATTTTAAATACAAGCATGAGTACAAGTTTAAGTATATTACTTTGAAAGACCAAGGTCTTTTTGGCATGTACCGAGCCAAGGCCCACAAGATCTAGGCAAGCCTAGTAGACGCTCTAGTAGGGTTCGGTGGCTAGCTACCCTGAAACCTATTAGGGATGAGCGCATTGGTACTATGCCGGGCCCAAGAAAGGATGATTATTATTTTGAAGTATAAGAATGTAAAAGTTTCAAGTTTTCAAAAGCAAGCATTTGTTCAAGTATGTTAAGCATTTTTCATTTCAAGCAAAGATTTCAAATGCAAACATTTGTTACAAGTGTATTCATGAGCATATTCATGTTAGTATAGCATTTTCAGTACATATGTTTAAAAGCAAGCATTCTTTGACCAAGAGTATGTTTTATATCGATTGCATATTTTGTGAGATAGATATCTACTTACTAAGTAATTTACTTATAGTTGCATCTTTTTACTGCAGATAAAGGTAAAGAAAGGATGTAAGGCAAGGAGGCTAAAGGAAGGATGTTTTGTGTCAGTGGCGGCGGAACTGTGGAGTGAGATCCTTTGGGATGAGACTAGTGTTATGTTTATTATTTCCGCAAAGATTTTAAGATTTAGATGTTTCTTACGAATTGAGTTGCATGTTAGATGGTTATGATCTAGTCTAAGTATTTTGATGTTGAGTTGTTATTCCGCAAAAGATTTTAAGTTTGATATGCATGCTAAATGGAGTATGATTATGATTATTATGATTGTGAGTCTATAATCTTAGTGTAGTTGAAGTAGATATGTATCTTTGGGTCGAACAATATTTCTGAAGTCTGAAAACTGAGATTCCAAATGTATCAGTCGACTGCCCCAGGTAGCAATCAACTGCCCTCGGAAATTCGAGAGAACAGAAATATTGGTCGAGTGATTTCCAAGCTGAGTCAACTACACCAGTCGACTGCCCCCCGGCCAGATTTCAAACAGAAAGATTGGGGGACTGATCGGGCTCATAAGTCGACTGCACCAGTCGACTGACAAGGTCATCAGTCGACTGGTGCCAATATAAAGGAGAAAGAGTTCTTGGGCTGATGGTTAGTGCGTAGGTCTTGCAAAGACCAAGAGGTCTGGGGGTCAAATCCTAGCAAGGCCAACAAGAATTAAATTTATTTTTTTTTAATTTGGGTAGATAGCCGGGTGTGAATTGTGCATAGTTTGCGAGTTGTTTTGTGACCTCCCTCTAAGCCTAAAGAGAGAGGGTCGTAGAGCAATGTAAAGAGAAGAAAATAAAAGAAAAAGAGAAAAAAATTGTGACTTCCCTCTAAGGCTAAGGTTAAGAAGAGAGGGTCATTACAATCAAGCTAAGTCATATGTCTATCCTGCAAACCTACACACTCAAATATATATATCAAATATAAGAATGAACTTAACTTAAACTCTTTACTTAAACATCAAAACACATGGTCCCATGGACCATAGATTGCCTCAACATAATCCAATCATCCAAATCTCTTCCAAGGCCTATAAACCCTAATTCTTTTTCGAAAGAATTTTCAAAAAAAATTCTGGACTGAGTCTAAAGTGTCGTATTTAACAAAGATTGAGAAGTCTAAGGCCGAGATCGAGATGTCTGAGGCCGAGATATCTAAACACCAAGACAACTAAGATGCCAAAACTACCGAGTGTCGAGATAGCCAAGACACCGAGACTGCCGAGTGTCAAGATAACCAAGATGCTGAGACTGGAAAGGACGATATTGAGGCATGTATTTGATACAGTTTCCTTAAAATAAATTCGCCCCACCTCCAGCGATGCTTAGAGGTTGTTGTGCGTCGTCTGTTTCCTAAGATCCAATGACAAATAGTGATCACCACAAAGCATTGATGGTCACAGCGAACTGAAATAGTACCCGAAGGCTACCACGAGCGAATTTGCCAAGTGGATGCATGAAAGAGGAAAAATAATGGGAGAACGTAGGTGAACTGAGATCTGCAGTTTAGCAGATAACAAAATTGGATTCGAGTGGCAAAATATTAATTTATTATTGGTCTAACATTCATCGTGGGTCGTCTGTTTTCCAAGATCCAATGGCAAATAGTGATCACCACCAAATACTGGTGGTCGCAGCGAACTGAGATAGTACCCGAAAGCTACCACGAGTGGGTTTTCCAAGCAAATGCATGAAAGAGAAAAAGCAGTGGGCGAACGTAATTGGACTAAGATTTGCACTTCACGAGATAGAAAAATTAGATTATTTTAGCATATAGAAAAATTATATTTGAGTGGTAAAATATTAGTTCATTATTGGTCTTACATTCTATAAGACCCATGCAGACGGACTAGAGGGAGGGTGAATAGCCCTGCAATTACAAAACTTGTTCTTTTGCTAATTCTTTGCAAAGATAACATATTAGTCTAAGCAGTTATAACAATAAACAACATCAACAACTTAAAATAAAATAAGAGACTCAGACAATAATATTTACTTAGTTGCAACCGGGGAGGTTGCTAATCTAAGACAATGCAGGGCACTAAAAAATCACCTTTGTTGTAGGTGGATAAGTCTCTTACAATCTTGGAAACCTCACAAAAAGACTAGGAAAATGATTACGAGTTGTTGTTCATCCTTCCTAGGTTTAGGGGCTATTTATAACCTGAAAACTGAAGTTACCGTTGTGATTACGTGGACCTGAGGCGCTTTAGTTGTGATTTGAGGCACCTCAGTTGGATAAAAATTTATCCACTGTGCAATAGTAAATGCTAATAACTTTTTGATTTGAGAAGCCTCGGTTGAGACCTTAGGCGCCTCAGTTTAGACTTAAGGCACTTTAGTTCGGTTCTTACGCAGAACTGATTTCCTCAACTAAGGAGCCTCCCAAATCAACTGAGGTACCTCAATTGACCTAGGGATGACAATTTCCCTCGAATCTGATGGAAAATCCGACATCCAACCTTAATGGAAGAGGATATGGAGAAAATTTTTAGACTCGATTATAGTAATTCGGCATTTGGGTATGGTTATTTTCGAGTATGGGTATGGAGACGGATGTGATAAAATCCTACCCATATCCTACCCTATACCCGATATATATATATATATATATATATATATATACTAGTATAATACCTGCGATACACGAGAATCCTACACAATTCAAATAACATGTTTAGTGATAATATATATATATATATATATATATATCAATTTTTATTATTAAATGAAAAATTAAAATGAAAAGTAATTTTATTTCATCATGGATTCATGTCAATATAAAATATAGTATTATTTTTTATAATATACGATATTAATGGTGATCATAAGTTTTATAAGGGTGGTGGATGTGGATGCGGATGCGATCTAAAATTTACTTTGCTTGGATAAGGGTGTGTTAGGCTTGTGCTATAGTGCAACACATAGGCAACACATGAAAACCCTAGTAGCAAGTTACTGTGATGGGTCATCCCCCATATAAAAATTAATTTAATATCAAAGTGGACCAATGACCCACATATTAGATATTAAACTGATAAGAACAGATACTACACTTGATCTTAGCCAAAAGGCCGAGAAAGATATGAGTTGTTTTACCATTCTTTGTCCATTTTTATAATTGCTCTATGTGTAATTCGCCTTGGTAATTTCAGATGTGGAACTATTATTTTTCTTACATCAACTCAAGGGAAGCTAAAGGCCTATATTTCATTAAAATTAAATTAAATTTATTTTTTTATGTACTTTGCTGTAATCATTTTAACTTATTTAAAATTTTAAAATACAATTTCAAATTAAAATTTGAAATTATCATTTTTGAATTTGATAAATTATTTTTTAAAATTTTAATTTTGGATTAAGATCTGAATTTTTCTTTTTAGAATTTGTAATTATATATTTTCTTTTGAATTTGTATTTTTAAGATTTATGATTTTATTTTATGAATTTTTAAAATTTGAAGAATAAGAAGATATAGTTACTAATAAGCTTTGAAATTTTGTTAGGTATGAAAAGAAAAAAGGACATTAAAATAATTTAATTTTGAGATTTATCAAATCAATTAAGAGTTAATTAGTAAAGGGTCCAAGTTCTTTACCAAATCAATTGAATGTCACGTCCGCATGCGCACTGTAGCAAAAATTGTTTTATAGATATTAATAAATAGATAGATAGATAGAGGAACACGTCTAAAATTTATTAATTATTAATTAAAAATTTTTTATTTAGAAAATTTATATTCAGTTTTAAAAAAAGGGCAAGTCTAAAATTTAAATTTATTAATTAAAAAAAATTTATTTAGAAAATTTATATTCGATTTTAAAAAAAGGGGGGAGGTCTAAAATTTATTAATTATTAATTAAAATTTTTTATTTAGAAAATTTATATACGGTTTAAAAAAAGGGACAGATCTAAAATTTATTAATTATTAATTAAAAATTTATATTCGGTTTAGGCGGGAATCCTAATCTCCCTGTGAATGTCACGTCTGCATGCAAAACTATATTTTATAAATATTAATAGATATATATATATATATAAATACCTCATTATTATTGGGAATAAAAAAACTTTAGCTCGCTTCCCGTCTTAAGGAAACTTAGTTTACATTATTCGATCACCCATCCTCGTTCTTCCATTAGGAGAGGATGGATTTGTGCTTTATACAGATGCGTCCTATCAGGGATTGAGCATCATTTTGATGTAGCACGGGCGGGTAGTGTCTTATGCTTCTTGACAGCTGAAGGAGCATGAGAAGAACTACCCAGTTCACGATTTAGAGTTGGCAGCTATCATTTTTGCGCTGAAGATCTGGAGGCATCACTTGTATGGGATCACCTTTGAGATATTCACAGATCATAAGAGCCTCAAGTATCTTTTCATGCAGAAGGAGCTCAACCTCCGACAGAGGAGGTGGATGGAGTTCCTGAAGGACTACGACTATACCATTAGCTACCACCCTGGGAAAGCTAATGTTGTTGATGACGCCTTGAGTAGAAAGTCCAGAGGAGTACTGGCCTACCACCGAGTTCTGGTTACCGAGATAGTTCAGAGTTTCTCAGAGTTGGGTCTAGAGGAGCATGGTCAGACTGAGAGGGGTATTCTGGCGACCATTGTTGCTTAGTCTTCCATCCGGATGAGAATCAGAGAGGCTTAGGCAAGCGATCAACATCTGCAGTTCCCCGACAGTGTAGTAGCCACAGAGCAGCAGTATGATTTTACACAGGATGACGCGAGTGCCTTGTATTTCCGTGGGAGACTTTGTGTACCCGAGCCACACCCTGTTATGGAGGATCTATTACAGAAGGCGCATTGCTCCCGATTTGCTATCCATCCGGGTGCCACCCCCATGTATTGGGATATGAGACGTTCCTACTGGTGGAACGGAATGAAGCGAGATATCGCTGACTTCGTAGCCCGATGCTTGGTATGCCAGCAGGTTAAGGCGGAGCACCAGAGACCTGCTGGGCTACTTCAGAGTATTCCCATTTCCGAGTGAAAGTGGGAACACCTCACTATGGATTTCGTGGTGGGACTGCTTAGGACCAGACGAGGCCTTGATGCGATTTGGGTGATCATTGATCGATTGACCAAATCTGTGCACTTCCTAGCTATTCGGAGGACCAATTCATTGGACAGATTAGCAGAGCTGTATTACAGAGAGATCATCAGATTGCACGGCATACCGTTGAGTATCATCTCAGACCAAGATCCGAGGTTCACCTCACGTTTCTGGCAGAGTTTGCAGAAGGCTATGGGTACTGAGCTCAGATTTAGTACCGCCTTCCATCCACAGACCAATGGTCAGACAAAGTGTACCATCCAAACTTTGGAGGACTTACTGCGAGCCTGTGTTATGGATTTTGGAGGCAGTTGGGAGGATCATCTGCATCTTGTCGAGTTCGCCTACAACAACAGCTATCATGCGGCTATCTAGATGGCACCGTATGAGGCGTTGTATGATAGGCCTTGCCGGACATCCATCGTCTGGGAGGAGGTTGGGGAATCCCAGCTGTTAGTACCTTAGAGAGCTCAACACGAGGCAGAATTAGTTCGTACTATCAGACGCAGGATATCTGAGGTGCAGGATCGTCAGAAGAGCTATGCCGACCGGAGACGGAGACCTCTAGAGTTCTCCGTAGGTGATCATGTGTTTCTATGAGTTTCACCCACGAAGGGGGGTGAAACGATTCGGTCTTCGAGGTAAGCTTGCTCCGTGTTGCATCGGCCTGTTCCAGATTCTGGAGAGGGTTGGGGCAGTAGCTTATCATTTGGCTGTTCCACCATCCATTTCTAGTGTACACGATGTATTTCACGTATCTATGCTGAGGAGATACGTACCAGACCCTTCACATGTGTTGTTGGATGTCTCAGTTCCACTCCAGCCTGACGCGACTTACGAGGAGATTCCTGTACGGATTTTGGGTCACCGAGAGCGTCAGTTACGGAACAAGACAATCCGGCTGGTTAAAGTCAGATGACAGCATCACTCGAATGAGGAGGCTACTTGGGAGCTTGAGGATGTCATCCGAGCTCGCTACCCCCACCTGTTCACCTGAGGTAAGTTGGGATCGATGGCCCGGCTAGAGGGGGTGAATAGCTCTTCTTTGATTGTTGTTTACAAGAATGTTAGCTAAAGCACAAAGACAATAATAAAGTCAACTAACAAAGAAGGCAATGCTAACTCTCTTGATTTACTTGGTATCCACCTCCTAGAGGTGACTAATCTAAGGATCCACACCACACAATCAAGCTTCCACTATGATCTTCTCCTTGAAGGTGGAGAAACCCTCACAAGATGCTCTCTTCCTCTTTTACAATTTGGGATTTAGAATATGAGGAAGAGGATGAACTATGAAAGCTTTGGGCACTTAGAATAGGATCTAGCAATCAAGAACCATAACCTATTCATGTCCCAAAGCCGCCTCTTAAATAGAGGAGAGAGCTGTTAAACAAACAGCTCAACTCGACGTCAGTCGAGGGGCAGTCGACTGATGCCTCAGCCAACGGCTCTTTTTCGAACACACCAACCTGGACCAGTCGACTGCTCCAGGTTGTTCGAAACACACAGAAAGATGAGTCGATTGGTGCCCATACCAGTCGACTGCTACAGTGTACCCTCAGTAGTATCAGTCGACTGGTCCCCTTGCTAGTCGATTGCTCTACTTACAAATGCACTATTAACCTCACCGGAGTTCACAATTCGCGTATGCCTTGAAGTCCACTTCCTTGGCTTGCCCCTTGAAGTTCTCTTCCTTCGACTCTCGTCCCTCGGATGCGCACACAAGCCCGCAAATTGCCTCCATGTCATCCTTCGCGTATGCCTTTGAAGTTTACTCCCTTGGCTCGCCCTTGAAATCCTCTTCCTTCGGCTCTCGTCCCTCGGATACTTCCTCCGTTACTCCATGTGTGATTCATCAAGTCCTGCACGATTCAAGCACACATATCAAATCAACATGAAAACCTTACTTAATCATATTGGCACACACATAAAAACCCATAATCTACCTAATCACACTTGGATCGATTGCACCAACAATCTCTCCCTTTTTGATGTGTGGCAATATGTTTAAGTTAGGTACTAACATAACAATTGAAAATTAAAAGCATATTATACTAAGAAGCATAAACATGCAAACTCCCCCTTAACCTATGTCTTATCACAAGATTTTTAATTTTTCCCACAAACATAATGAGTTAAGTTAAAATCTAACTTAAACCTTCAATTCACCCCCTTTGACACCATCAAAAGATTGCTCCAAGCAATATTACCTATTGGTATCAATTTGGGACAAGTTTCATATTCTAAAGAAGCCCAGAAATCAAAATCTACCTGTGCCAGTCGACTGATTCAGTTATCAGTCGACTGGTGGCTTCGAGTAGCCAAATTACAGAAACTTCAGTCGATTGCCCCCTGGGCCAGTCGACTGATACATTTCAGTCTGAAAATTCTAACCTTTTGAGCTGAAATTCAGAAATGCATAGAAAATTCCATAAAATTCAAAAAATTTTAAAATTTTGCAAGCACATTTCTTATGATGTATTCTAACAAAGAAAAATACATTTTCATGAAAAATCTAAACATGTTTGACTTTTTGACCAAAACTCAAATTCTTTGAAAAACATTCCATTTTGTATCAACCTTGCATTCTAGTTTTGAAACCATGTGTTTTGCAAACTTATGTCATAACAAATAAAACACAGAAATATTTTCAAATCATTTGAAATGTCAAACTATGATCTATGGGCAAGATGTCCATTAATTAAACATTTACTTTCCCCATAGTTGGTCTATTATTACTAATGTGATACATCCAATAATTCAACAAAATGCCACAAGCATAAGTGAGTTATTTGTATCATCCTAACATCTCATATATATGAATACAATCATTAAGCAAAGTAATATGAGATGTTTTTAAGGTAAACCTTATTTAGCCCAATTTATCATGAATTTCTACTATGGGCTACATACTCCCCCTTAATGTCTCAAGTCAACCAATTTTTCAAAATTTTGAAATTTTACTTCCATGGTTGACTTAACCCTAAATCCTCTAATCCTTGAGGATTGACTTTGGTACCCAATAGAAATATTTTCTAATTGGGTTGACTAAGTACTCCTTGGGGATCCATTTCTTACTTAGGATTTTGGTCTTAGCTTGTCCTCTAGCAAGTAGACAATGGTAGGTTCTTCCATTGCTAGACTTCTCAAAACCTAATCCTTCTTTCTTAAAGCTTGCCTTTTGGCTCTCAATAATCATATTTAGTGTCTTTGAGCCAATTTTAAATTGTCTAAGGGCTTTGGTAAGACTATCTACCTTTTCCCTTAAATCCTTATTTTCTTCTTCTAAACATGAGTCATTTGATATGGAAGAAGAAATATGCACATCATCCTTAATTTCCATTGATTCTAATTTTTCCTTTAACATGCTAATTTCATTTTTCAAATCCTTAATCTTCTTTTTAGCTTTAGCCAAATCATCATTAGTGCTAGAAATTATTTTTACAAGAGTAGAAGTGGGTAAATTGTATACCTCACTTATCGAGACGTCCAATTCCGAAGTTGAGCCTCCCCCTTCACTTGAGCTCCCTTCATTTTCACATGAGCTTTTCTCTTCTTCAAATTTGGATGACGTGGAGGCAATATCGTCAATTCCCATTAGTATGAAATGGAATACATGATGTTCCTCCTCCTCCAATGAGGATGAATCATCCCATGTAACCTTCAAATTTTGTACTTTCTTCCCCTTCTCTTTTGATTTCTTCTTTCTTCTTTCCTTCCTTCTTCTTCAAGAGAGGGCATTCATCTCTCATGTGTCCTTCTCCTTGGCAATTGTAGCAAATAATCTTCCTTGTTCTACTTTTGCTCCTTGACCTTTTCTACCATGAGACTTGTTAGTAGAAACATGTTTAAATGCTTTTCTCATTTTCCTTACCATGTAGGCTTCCGCATCACTACCCATTGATGCACTTGATTCCTTCGAATCGGATGAGGAAGCCTTCTTCTTTTTATCTTTTCCCATGTTTGCCACAAGGGCTATACTCTTTGGCTTATATACCTCTTCAATTGTTCCTCCAATTTGTGTTTCATGAAGCTCCATGGTTGAAAAGAATTCTTCTAGAGATGTTTTCTCTAGATCCTTGGAAATGTAGTATGAGTCCATCATTGAGCTCCAATTTGATGTTCTTGGAAATGCATTGATGGCTTTCATCAAAATGTCTCGGTTGGATAGTTGTTCCCCTACACTTGTTAGTCCATTAAGTATTTCCTTAAATCTAGCATGCAAATTAGATATCTTCTCTCCTTTGTAAAGCTTGATGTTATTGAGTTGAGATCGGAGAAGATCTCTCTTTGCCATTTTTGCCTCCGAAGTGCCCTCATGAAGCTCTATTAGCTTATCCTACAAATCTTTGGCACTTGAGTAGCTCCCAATCCTTAAGTGACTTCTTGGTGGGGGAGCACACTTAGTAAATGGTGCAAGGCTTTGAAATTTGCTAGATAGTCATCTCTTTGCTTCTTGCTCCATCTTATTTCATCAAGTAACTTGTTCTCTTGATCCCTAGGCACTTCAAACCTATTTTTCATAATTAACATTATATCAAAATTGGTATTGAAGAATACCTTCATCCTCTTCTTCTACCACGAGAATTCTCCCTCAAACTTTGGCGGTTGGATGTGCGAGCCGGTCATTTTCGATGATTTGCTCTTCTCGGCGGTTAGTCCGTTGAAGGTGTCCTTGCGCTCTGATACCACTTGTTGGGATCGATGGCCCGGCTAGAGGGGGTGAATAGCTCTTCTTTGATTGTTGTCTACAAGAATGTTAGCTAAAGCACAAAGACAATAATAAAATCAACTAACAAAGAAGGCAATGCTAACTCCCTTGATTTACTTGGTATCCACCTCCTAGAGGTGACTAATCCAAGGATCCACACCATATAATCAAGCTTCCACTATGATCTTCTCCTTGAAGGTGGAGAAACCCTCACAAGATGCTCTCTTCCTCTTTTACAATTTGGGATTTAGAATATGAGGAAGAGGATGAACTATGAAAGCTTTGGGCACTTAGAATAGGATCTAGCAATCAAGAACCATAACCTATGTTGATGCAGTCTGACCTGATTGTTGTTTTGATGTTGACACCGATTTAAGTTCGGTTGAGTGAGAATTGAGATCAGATAGTTATGTTTGGATTAAGTGTATTGGTCAGAGAGGGCTCGGTAGCTCGTTCTCCGGACTCTGGTCAGAGAGGGCTCGGTAGCTCGTTCTCTAGACAAGGATCAGTCGGAGAAGTCTCGGTAGCTCGTTCTCCGGACTCTGGTCAGAGAGGGCTCGGTAGCTCGTTCTCTGGACCGGGATGAGTCGGAGAGGGCTCGGTAGCTCGTTCTCCGGACTCGAGTCGGAGAGGGCTCGATAGCTCGTTCTCTGGACCGGGATGAGTCGGAGAGGGCTCGGTAGCTCGTTCTCTGGACCGGGATGAGTCGGAGAGAGCTCGGTAGCTCGTTCTCCGGACTTTGGTCAGAGAGAGTTCAGTAGCTCGTTCTCTGGACCGGGATAAGTTGGAGAGGGATCGGTAGCTCGTTCTCCGGACCAGACTGAGTCACAGAGGGCAAGGGAGCTTGTTCTCTGGACTCAGGGTCTAACTTGAGTTAGTTATGGTCAGAATTGGCCATGAATTAATCAAATGATCAGAGCAAAGTTGGCTGAAACGGTCTGAAATCCGATCAGAGAGTTGACACAAACTCTCTTAATAGTAGACCGGTCACAAGACCGATCCAGGATGTCTGATCGGTCTGTTGACCGATCCAAAAAACTTCTGAGGAAACAGAAGGTTTTCTGAATGGTCTGGTGACCGATCAGAAAACATTCTGTGTTGTCACAGAAAGATTATGATCGATCACAAGAATCTCTGATCGGTCAGTGCGACCGATCAGAACAGACCTGGACCGATCAGGATGGAGCTTGATCGGTCAGGCACTTGCCGGATCGGTCACCTTGACCGATCAGGTACTTCCCTGATCGGTCACCTTGACCGATCAGGTGCTTTGACTGAAATTCCAGTGAGTTTAGGGATCGGTCAAGGTGACCGATCAGAACATCACTAGACCCATCAGGATAGAGTCTGATGGGTCAGGAGGTTGTATGATCGGTCAAGGTGACCGATCAACACCTCTGAACTTTAATTCAAATTGTTGTCAGCGCAGTTCTGATTTCTGATTTGCTTGGCTAATGAATCTGTATGTGTGCAGACAATACAGAGCTTTGAAATTCAAACGAAGGAGCAAGAAGAAGGGTCAAGAGTGACTTTCCATGGTGCTATTTTGTTTGATACACATTTGCAGGTTTTAATGGCACCTGACGACCTGAAGCTTCAGCTGAAGAGGATGACTTCAGTATGCTGAGAGCTCAGAAGGGGTCAGCGGGTGATGACGCCTGTATCTGTGCAGAAGAAAGGCTTAAGAAGAAGAAGTTGGCGAAGCAGAGAAAAAGAACGAAAAACTGAGAACGGTGATTAGAAAATCGACAAAGGGTTCTGTTGTTGGTGTTCTCTGCATTCTTCTTCTTGATCTTTCTGTTTACTACTGTTGTGTAAGCTTCCTTCTCTAGTCTCTTGTGCTTCACTTGATATACTTCTGAGACATTTGTGGAGAGGTTACTCCATCGAGAAGGAGGAAGTTTTTAGCCGAATTCATTCCGGGGTCTGATCTGCCGAAGATCAAGAGATTGCCCACCTCACGGGTATGGCAAGGAGTAGGGACAAATTATCCCCGAACCTTGTAAACACTGTGTTAGTCTCTGTTTTAGTTTCTTTCTGCTTTGTTTGTTTTCCACTGCTAATATGAGTGTAGGAAGAAGCGAGTTTTGGTGGGTGGCTATTCACACCCCCCCCTTTCTAGCCATCCTAAGATCCTAACAAGTGGTATCAGAGCTTGGTTCTCTTTCAACCGGATTAACATCCTAACAGCAAGAAGATGACTTTGAGAGGAGAAGGTTTCAGCACCAACCGTCCACCTTTTTTTGATGGAGCAGATTTCCAGTACTAAAGAAGCAGGATGGAGTATTACTTGAAAACTGACATTGGCATGTGGTTCTCAGTCAAGGAGGGATTCACTCCTCCAAAGGATGCTGAGGGCAAGGAGCTTGAGTCATCAGGATGACCAGTAGAACAAACAAGAAAAGGAGAGGCAGATGCCAAGGCAGTGGTTACTCTGCAGTGTGGGATGACCAAGGATCAACTCATTAAGGTTGGTCCATTCTCAAGTGCCAAAGATCTGTGGAACGAGCTCATAGAGCTACATGAAGGCACTCAAGACTCCCGGATAGCGAAGAGGGATCCCTTTCTCAACCAACTCCAGAATCTTTCCATGAAAGAAAGTGAAACCGTGAGCGAGCTTCATGGTCGGTTCAAAGAGATCCTTAATATCTTGCACTCGATCGATGAGAAGGTCGAGAACCGTGACCTCGTAAGGTATGTACTCAAGTCCTTTCCTAGGAACGCCTTGTGGTCATCCATGGTGGATGCCTACAAGGTATCCAAGGACCTCTCCATTGTAAAATTAGATGATTTCTTTTGTGAAATGGAGCTACATGAGCTTGCTAACAAAGGCCCAAAAGAAAAGGGTATTGCTCTTGTTGCAGGGGACAAAGGAAAGAAGAAGAAGAAGGTCTCCTCTTCTTCATCCGAATCTGATGAGGACGGGAGCGATTCTTCATCAACCGAAATGGCAAACTTTGTAAGAAGAATGATGAGGAAGAGTCGACGCTACAAGGGAAAAGGTAAAACAAGTGAAAATAATGTTGATAAAACTAATGTCACTTGTTATGAATGTAGCAAGAAGGGGCACTATAGAAGTGAGTGTTCAAAACTCAAGAAGAAGAAGGAGAAGGCAAAGAAGAAGAAGACATTAAAGGCCACATGAGATGAGTCCTCATCTAGTTCATCCGAGGAGGAGAAGGAGGAGAAGAGCACCCGCCACGTGGCTCTTATGACATTAGAAGATTCAAACATAGAGAGTGGTGACGAGTCAAGTGATCCATCAACCGCGGCTTCATCATCTTCGGATGATGAAGAGGTAATCTCTCTCGAGCTTGATAAGTGTTATAGAACTATTGCTTGCTTGACTACTTTGCTCAAAAAATCTAAGGACAAGGTAAAATCCTTAAAGTTAGAAGTAGAACAATTGAGAATCTCTAAGGATGATGAAATAGATGATTTGCATGTTGAGGTCCTTGAGGATGAGAACAAGGCCTTAAAGAGTGAAGTTGAAAAACTCAAGAATCTTCTTGGAAAATTTTCAACTAGCTCTAAGACCTTAGATATGATCCTCAATGCCTAAAGAGCGGTCAACAACAAGGTCGGTATAGGTTACCAACCTAAGAAATCTAATTTTGTATCATTGATGTCTAGAACCCAATTTAAATCTTCAAATGTTTCTAGGGTTCAAGGACTTAGGAAGAAAATGACCAAGGCATAGGTGCCAAAGACTTGCATTGTAGGTGCATTAGGTCCCAAGGTTTGGGTACCTAAATCATCTATCTTTCATGTTGTGTAGGCATTGGTTGAGGGGGAGCATCTATCAACATGGTTTGTTGATAGTGGGTGCTCCAAATACATGACCGGGGATAAATCGTTATTCACTACCCTACAAAGCAAAAATAGAGGTAATGTTTCATTTGGTAACAATGGTAGTCTCAAGGTTGTAGGAATAGGTGACATTCAAATATCCAAATGTCTTAGGATCAAGAATGTCCTTCTAGTCAAGGGGATGACCATCAATTTCCTGAGTGTCAGTCAATTATGTGGTGCGGGATACATATTGAATTTCACCCAAGTCAGTGTCTAGTCAGACATAATGACACAGTACTAGTAGGCACAAGAGTAGACAATATTTTTCAAGTCTCTTTTAAAAGTGCTACTAATGTCTCTGTTAAGTGTTTCATGTCAAAAGAAGAAGAATCTTGGCTTTAACACGGGAGGTTGGCTCACGTGAACATGAAGAACATCCGGAAACTGGCCAACAAGGGACTTGTACGAGGCTTACCGAGCATTAAGTACGAAAAAGAAAAATTATGTGATGCATGTCAAATGGATGAGCAAACAAAAGCGTCTCATAAAGGTAAAAGCGTTGTAAGTACTTCTACTGCTTTAGATTTATTGCATATGAACTTGTTTAATTGCGGTACCATAGTTTCATTGAATGGTAGTAGATATTGTTTTGTGATTGTTGATGATTATTGACCTTTATCTGCTACCGTTTTGCTATCCTGCTTGATACTTATGCTTAACCTTGGATATGATCTAAATTCTTTTCTATATAGTCTCGTGTTTTGTTATCTGATTCTGTATAGCATTGGTATGAGCATGAGTATGTAGATATAGTATAGCTCACCATTGTATGGTTGCATTGATTGATTCTAGTCATACTTGCATATGTGCCTGGATATAGGATGATTGGGTTATGATACATGTTGACGACCTTTGTATGGTAGGTTGTGTTATGTGTCGATGACTTGGTAGGGGTTGCATGTGTTAGAGTTATGCACCATACCTGCACTGTTGCATACCGGCGATCAACGACTCCCTTGTGGTTCAGTCTATCGTCTTCCGACACATGATATGCACACACGACCACTCATGGGTTAGTGGATACCGCTGGGTGTGTGCATTTGCTTTATACTACTCCACTCGGGCGCTAATGGGTAGTGGTTTCGGAGCGTGGTAGCAGGCAAGGATCCCTTCTCTTCCCATAGACCAGAGAAGATGAGAGAGATATCTCCCCCATATTTACATGGGGTGGAGCGAGAGCTCCACCAGCATCCTGTCCACTCGGTCACTCAGGAGCAGTGATGGCAGAGTGCGAATAGTGTCACAACTCTACCCACTCGGACACATTATCGCATGTCTCGGTGGCTTGACTGATGTTAGGGGGTGAATATGATATTGCATCATATGCATATGATGCATTTGTGCAATTGATTGTGTTTGCTGCATTTATTTGCTGCACTTGTTTAGCATGCACATACAGGATATACTTTTGGTATGGTTTGTTGACCCTGCGCTTGCTCGTATGGTACGAGTCCTATTATGATCATGATAGACTGATTTTTGGTATGTACAATTGTTTATTATTTCAGTTATGCGTACTTCTAATACTATTATTGAGACTATATCCTGTTGTATCTGTATAGCTTGTTGTGCTACTTTTCTGCCATGCATATCTTTCTATATACCCGCGGAGTCCATTTGGACTCACCACCTGTCACAATATTTTTGTTTTCAAGTTGATAGCTCGCCGGAGGAGCTCAGTTGCCGATCCTGGTCCCTACGACTTCGTTGTTGGGTGCTTCCGCGTTTGTTTTCCTTTTTATAGCATTACTTATGCGTTGTATTCATTTTTATATGTTGTGGATTTGTATTCACGATCCATTCATATAGTATTGTATTTTTGAGTCCTTTGTTGGACTTTATGTTTGTTGATTTACAGCGCGTCTGCCCTGGAGGCAGCTCAGGTGAGCTTTATGGTTCCAGTATAGAGTTGGTTCATTTTCTTACATTATATATATCTGTTGTGTGACCTGAGGCCAAATTATATCTGTGTGTGTTTGTGTATATGTGTAAATTGTCCGTCGGACAAGGGAGATGCTGTCCGATTTTATATTGGATCAGCGGCTCCGTGGGTCTCGGGGCGTGACATAGTTTACATTATTCGACCACCAAAATGTTCACCCGATCAAAAGAGCACGAGACGAGGAAGAGCAAAACATGTACATTGAAATAATTTATTTTTTTTATCAAAAGAGAGAATTATATATAGTAATAGGATGATGGGTTAGATATGGATACTCGATCCTTTGATGGGTATGGGGATGAATATGAAAGTTAAATACACAATATGTATGGGTATGGGTATGGGGATTGACATAATAAATGAAGATGAGTAAGAAAGATATGAAATCCTACCATTGTCATCCCTAAGTTGATCATTTGGTCAAAGTCAATGTTCACGTTAACTTTTTCTCCTTTCGTTCGCTTGGGTGATTTCCGGCCAACCAGATTTAAGCTTACTCTAACCCGACTATGGCTTTCTCCTCGAATGAGCTTACTCGCTGGCTTCTCGTCCCTCGGGCATCACGTACACCCTTCTCGTCCACCGGGTACTCTTCTGCAGATTTTGCGTCCCACGGATGCACCTTGTCCATTGGCTCCCTTTCTGTGCCATCCTTCTAGACTATTGCATCTTCCATTTGATTTCCTATGCTCCTAAGTTTCTACACACTTAGACACAGAGATCAAATCAACCAGGATCTAACTTGACTTAGTTGATCACATCAAAATTACCCCGAGATACTTACAATCTTCCCCTTTTTGATATACATCAACCCAAGTTAAGTTAGGGTAAAAATAATAAGAAAATCAAATAACATTGTTTAAGCAATAAAACAAAATATGTAATTTTGTATCAAAAATAATGCAATATATAGATCCTCCCCCTTAACTTAATCCTCATTACTCTCTCCTTTTGATCACATTAAAAAGTGTTTAAAAAATCATGAATAGTAAAAAAACTTTTTAAGGGTAAATAAAATAATTTTCATTATAAAAATTGATACTTTTTAAAATTATTTTCAAAATTAGATTTCAGCTTTAGAAAATTTCGATAATTTTTTTAACTTTCAAATTACAATGTATATATCTCAAAAAATCGGAACTATTAGAAATAATATTCTAAGTATTTATAAAATTAAAAATATAATTTTTATTATAAATTCATAAAAAATTAACTAACCATTAGAAAATTCCCCAAATTTTTGTCAATGTATCAAATGCATAAATTCAACAATGTAAAAAAAATTATAAAATAAATTTTTTAAGTATTATAAAATATTTTTCATTATAGAACTTAGATATTTGTAAAAAATAATTTTTAAAATTATATTTCAACTTTAAAAAGTCTTGAAAATGTTTCTAAATGTGCAAAATATAATGTTTAGTTCCCAAAAAAAAATATGATTTTCAAAACTAATTTTCTAAATATTTTTGAATTTAAAAGTTTGGTTTTGGAACATTAATTCATAAAAAGTTGTCTAATTGTAAAAAAAAGTTCAAATTTTTTTTTACAAGTAGATAACATAATTATCTATCATAAAACAATTTTAAATAATTAAATCCGACCAGACATGCTTTTAAAAGATTTATCAAATAATTAAAATTCTAAAAATGATTTATTCAATTCTAGTAAAAAATATAAATTATAGCATGCAAATTATTCCAATAGGATAAGCAAGATTTTGGAACCTAATATAAGTTTCTACCTACTGAATTTATTAAAAAATTAGTTGGAACATAATTTTTATGTACTTTTGTGATTTGACTCTTATGGTTCCTTAAATATCAGTTAAGTCCTCCGAAGTACCTAATATTTCTTTTAGGACAAAAAATATTTGAATATGCAAAATCTTTTTCGAATTTCGCTATATGTGCCTTTATTTTTTCATTTCAATTTTTAAATTGTCAAACAAATATAATGGACAAGTATTTGCTAACTTCTTTTTCAAATCTATATTTTTTTGTCCATAATTTACATTAAGATTTAAGCAAGGATTTTATATCAGAATATAACTTATCTGGAGGAAGCTTACATACCTCACTTACCATTTCATTGTATCTAAAATTGGATGTTTCCCTTTCATCGTTGCTTTCTTATGTAGAATCTCCCCCTTCATCGATGCTCATATCGAAGGTTGTTTTGTCATACTCTTCTTGATAACTTGCCACAAGTACAAGTCCGGTATAGGCCTCAATCTCATATTCTTCTGATGATCAGTCGTCCCATGTCACTTTCAAGTTCTTGTGCTTCGATCATTTTAGTCCTTTATCTTTTTCCTTGTTAATCAGTTTTGAGCAGTTATCTTTTATGTGACCTTCTTCTTGGCAATTATAGCATCTGACCTTCTTTCTTCCCTTCTTAGCCTGCATGTTGGAAAATGTGTAAAATTTAAAATTTTTATTCAATTTTCTAACTATATATCTAGTTTCTTCTTCATCGGTTGACGATTCCGCCTCTGGTTTAACCTTCCTCGAGTTTAGGGTGATGTTATCTACCTTATATTTTCTGGATCCTGTATATCAAGACTCATGCAATTCAAATATAGAAAATAATTCTTTTAAAGTACTTACCTCCAGGTCTTTTGGTGATCAATTCCTTGATCTTTGAGTGAAATTGGGCCACCGTTTCTCCATCCTTCATCCGGAGGTTGATTAGTTGGTTCCAGAGCAAGTCTCTTCTTGCTAGCTTAGTCTCCAACGTACCTTCGTGAAGCTCCAGGAATTTCTCCCAGAGTTCTTTGGCTGAATGGTAGCTCTCGATGCAGTTGACTTCCTGAGGTGATAATACTGTCAGCAAGTGGAATTCTGCCTTTCCATTGACTACAGACTCGCTTGCTCCTTTTTGTTCCAAAGATGTTCGTCCTTTTGCTCTCCATTTGAGTCTCTGAGTACTTCAAATCTATATTTAATGGTTAGTAAAATGTCAAAATCAGTTTTAAAAAATACCACCTTTTTCTTTTTCCATATCGCAAAGTCTACCTCGAATTTCGATAGGTGAATGCTAGATCCGACCATCTTTCTTTTGCTTTATCTGACTGTTAGTCCTTCAAAAGTAATATGGCTCTGGTACTACTTATAGGACCCCATGCAGGCCGTCTAGAGGAGGAGTGAATAGCCGACAATTATAAAACTTGTTCTTTTACTAACTCTTTACAAAGATAACAGATTAATCTAAGGAATTATTACAAGAAGCAACATCAACAACTTAAAATAAAACAAATAAGAGACTTCGACAATAAAATTTACTTGGCTGCAACCGGATAAGTTGCTAATCCAAGGCAATAGCAGTGCACTAAAAAAATCTCCTTTGTTTAGGCGGAGAAGCCTCATAAAATCTTGGAAATCTCACAAAAAAAATAGAAAAATGATTACGAGTTATTCTTTTTTCCTAGGTCTAGGGGCTATTTATAGCCCGAAAACTGAAGTTACCGTTGTGATGACGTGGATCTAAGACACCTTAGTTGTGGTCTAAGACACCTCAGTTGGATATGAATTTATCCACGACATAAGAAGCAATGATAACTGCTGATAACTTTTCGATCTGAGGTGCCTTAGTTGAGACCTGAGATGTCTCAATTCAAACTTGAGGTGTCTCAGTTTGGTTCTTGCGCAGAATTGATTTCCTCCACTAAGGAACCTTCCAAATCAACTGAGGCACCTCAGTTGACTATTTGGTCAAAGTCACTATCTACATTGACTTTTTTATCGTTCGTCCGCTTGAGTGATTTTCGGCCAACCAAAGTTAGACTCACTCGACCTCGACTTTAGCTTTCTCCTTGAACGGGCTTCCTCCCTGACTTATCATCCATTGGACGTCGCATACACTCTTCTCATCCACCAGTGTACTCTTCCGTAGACTCTACATCCCTCGGATGCATCGAGCCCGTCGGCTCTCTTCCCATGCCATTCTTTTCTACTGTTGCGTCTTCCGTTCAACTTCCTGTGCTCCTAAGCTCCTACACACTTAGACACAGGGATCAAACCAACCAGAATCTAACTTAACTTGGTTGATCACATNGGAGAATTATATTCTTGGATACTTTTCAAAGTTGGCCCCTATTGATTTTTAATATACCATTTCATATTATTAAGATAACTATTTTTATTTTGGCATAAACATGCAATATCAAACTCTAATTTTTTAACTAAATTTCTTAAATTAACATCATCAGAAGAACATGCATTGGTCAATTTCTTTTTTAATTTTCGATTTTCTTTTTTCTAACTTACAATTAGCTTTAAGCATTGCTTTTATTTCTGAGTACAATTGATCGTGAGGAAGAAAACATACCATACTTACTGGGTCACTTTCGAAAAGAGGGACTCCCCCTTCGTCGCTACTTTCCTTTGATGTAGCTCCCCCTTTATCAGTGCTCTCTTCTTGATAACTTACCATCAGCGCAAGTCCAGCGTATTCGATTCATCGGACGAGGACTCGTCCCAGGTGGCTTTTTGCGTCTTCTTCTTCTTTGGTTAGTTCTTCAGTTTGAGACACTGGTCTTTTAGATGACCCTCCTATTTGCAATTGTAGCATCGGACTATAGGTTTCTTCGGATATTATCTTTTATCCTGAAACTTAGAGAATTTATTAGCCTTTTTAAAAAAACTATTAAGGTTTTTTACCATTTCTATGGTATTTTCATCATCCGCTGACGACTCATCCTCGATCTGGTTTCTCCTCGCGTTCAGAGTGACGTTGTCCATTTTCCTGCTCTTCCCTACACACCTAGATTCTTGAAGCTCTAAAATCAAAAAGAGTTGCTCTAGAGTACTTACCTCAAGATCTTTTGAAATAAAATGTGTCGATTATTGAGGTCCAATCCGGGGTTCTCGGAAAAGCATTCAGCGGGTGCCATTGAGCGTCATAATTTGATACCTTTTCACCGGGGTTCTTAAGGTTCGTGATTAACTCTTTTACCTTGGCCTGTAGTTGGACAACTGATTTCCCGTCTTCCATTCGAAGGTTGGTAAGTTGGCTTCGTAGGATGTCTCGTCGTGCTAGTTTCACCTCTGAGGTGCCTTCGTGCAATTCCAGGAACTTTTCCCAAAGTTCCTTTGCCGAGTCGTACTTCCCGATTCGATTGACATCTTGTTCGGGGAGGATGGTCAACAAGTGGAATTCCGCCTTTCCATTTGCTATCGTGTCTGCTTGCTCCTTTTTGTTTTAGGAGTCAAGGTTCTTGATCTTTCCTTCATTATCATTTAGAGCTGAAAAATATTTTTTTTTATTGTTAGTAATAATTCATAATCAGTAGTAAAAAATACCTTCATTTTCCTTCCATGCTGGGAGCTCCCCCTCAAACTTCGGCGGGTAGATCATGTTGGTGCAGAAAGCACCCAAGTCAAACCTGAGTTTTGATAATGGCAAAAGGGTTCAAAAGTTAAGTCTTATTTGTTATCTAAAATGTTACTCAGGTGTGCAGGAAAAAGTCCTAGCGAAGGACTGCTAGGCACTGGCAAAGGAATGCCAGGGTACAAAGTCCTAGCGAAGGACTGCTAGGCACTGGCGAAGGAATGCTAGGATACAAAGCCCTAGCGAAGGACTGCTAGGTACCTGGCGAAGGAATGCCAGGATACAAATCCCTAGCGAAGGACTGCTAGGCACCAGGCGAAGGACAGCTTGGGACTGAAGACCTGGCGAAGGAATGCTAGGCACCGGGCGAAGGACAACTTGGTATCCAAGACCTGGCGAAGGACCACTAGGCAAAAATCCAACCGGAGGAGCCGGTTGGCATCAGGTAAATTCTCCCGAGAGGAGTAGGTGAGGATGCGTTTCCCGTCGAGGGAATAGTAGGCGTCGATTCGACCTAGGGTTCCATTTTGGAGGCCCAAAAGTCAGAACCAAGACAGCTAAGGCTGTATAAACTAACATCTTATTGCTTTATGGTGTTTTGGACTAACCCTGGATGCAGGACCGAAGGAACAAGTGTCTGCAGCTCAGAGAGCCTCAAAGGAGTGAGGCAGCAGCTGACCAGGGCGCCCGGAGTGTCCCGGGCACCCCCAAGGTGAAAACAAAACACATGAAGCAAAGGCAGGCTTCGACAGTTCATATTCGTGGCGCCCCTGTGCCTCCGAGCGCCCCCACTGCTCCCGGGCGCCCCCAGTGCAAGCCTACGAAGAGAAACCAGCGAAGCCAAAGGGATAAGATTTGACCCGGTCAATCCGGGCGCCCCCAGCGTCCCGGGCGCCCCGGTCAAGATCTGATCCCGAGTTTGAAGGGATCAGAAGCTGACCGAGTTAAAGTTGGATCGGCCGACACGTGGGGGGGGGGGCGCCCCCGACGTTCCGGGCGCCCCCAGGGCCTATAAAAGGGCCCTCGACCCCGAGGCTTCAAACAACAATTCTTTCAACGCTCCTACGCTCTTCTGCTCCCGCGCTCTGCTCCGGAAACCTCCCAATTCGAGATACAAGTGCCGACGACGTCCCTCCGCTCCGAAAATTTAATCTACATCGGACATCGGTAACGAAGAGCTATTTTCGTTTAGTTTACTGTACTTAACTTGTAATATATTTCTGTAAACCTTTTGCGATTATAGAATTGCCCGCAGAAAACGGTCAACGACCGTGAGCCTTGGAGTAGGAGTCGACCTAGGCTCCGAACCAAGTAAAACTACCTGTGTTCGCGATTGTTTCTATTTCCGCTGCGTACTTGCTCTAGTTTTCTTCCGAAAAGTGTTTAACGATATTCACCCCCCCTCTATCGTTTCTCTAGATCCAACAAGTGGTATCAGAGCGGGGAAGTTCAAATTTGGTGCAACCACCAGTTTAAAAATTTTTCGAATTTTTTATTTTTCTATTAATATTTTTTTTCATTCGAATTTCTTCTCGTTGATCGAGGTTGGTGCAACACCACTCGATGAATATTTTTTTCTTATCCAGCACTACTAATCCAAGACCAAGTCTTGGGATATTCTTCTTTTGTTAAGTTTACATTTCAGATAAATGGTCATGCAAGAAGGCTTCAGCACCGCAAGACCACCTCTCTTCAGTGGAGAAGACTTCTCCTACTGGAAGAGCAGAATGGAGGTCCACCTGAAAACTCAGGTGGACATGTGGATAATCATCCAGTCCGGACTGAAGATTCCGAGAAATGCTGAAGGAGTACCTCAAAGCTACACAGAGTGGGACACCGTTCTGAAACGGAAAATTGAAGCGGATGCAAAGGCGACCCAAACCCTTCAATGCGGCTTAACAAAAGAGGAGCTGAACCGGGTGGGCCCTTTCAACAGTGCCAAGGAGCTGTGGGGAAAACTGATCGAGCTGCACGAAGGAACATTAGACACTCGAATCAGTAAGAGAAATCTGCTCCAGAACAAGCTGTATACAATCAAAATGGCCGACAACGAAACAGCAGCTCAGCTACACGCCCGAATCCAAGAACTAATGAACGGTCTACACACTATTGGTCACAAGGTAGAAAATCGTGACCTAATAAGGTATGCCTTAAATGCTTTCCCTAGAAACACCTTGTGGGCATCTATGGTAGATGCATACAAGGTTTCAAGGGACCTTTCAAAAATAAAGTTAGATGAATTATTCTTTGAATTAGAACTGCATGAACAGACTAACTGCAATCTGGCCGAGAAAGGTATTGCCTTTATTGCAGGTAAAACTGGAAGAACAACCAAGAAGAAGCCTCAACCTGGACCCGAGTCTAACTCAGACTCAGACTCAGACTCAGAAGATGAAGAAGGAGATTGACCTAAGTTGGTCCGACTGGCAAGAAACTACTACAAAGAACTGAAGAATCAAACCAACAGAAGGAAAGCCAGCCAAAGAAAGGACGAACCAGCTGAACCCGCAAACGAAAAGAACAAGCCCAACGTGACCTGCTACGAGTGCAAGAAGAAGGGTCACTACAAGACGGAGTGTCCGAACCTAAAGGAAACCAAGAAGAATAGAAGGAAGAAGGCACTTCAAGCAACGTGGGACGAGTCCTCCTCCGAAGAAGAAGAAGAGGTCCCACAGTCGAACCTACTAGCACTAACCGCCTCAGAAGAAGTCGAGACCGAGTCAGAATCAGAACAGGACGACGGCAGACTGACATTCTCAGAGGACAGCGAAATCAAGGTAAGTGGTTTTAATAGAAATCAATTAAACGATTTAATATCTTATCTTTCTTGAGATTTGGCGAAAGCTAAACTCCGAATCGAATCCCTCCGACAGGAAGTAAAACTCCTGAAAGAGGGAGCTGACCCTAAACCCTTAATTGAGAAGGTTCAAGAAGGAACCTCTACTCAAGTTGAAAAACTTGAGAAAGAGAACTCCTCCCTGAAAACTCAGGTTAAGGATCTTAGATCAGCATTAAAACGATTCACATCTGGTTCCAAGGGTCTTGACATGATTCTTGGAAAACAAAATCCGTTCTAAATCGATCCGGACTAGGCTACAGAACCAAATCTAGACAAAGATCTTACTTTGCTGTACTTAATCGGTCCAGAAGTAAAGTTCAGGCATGGGTACCTAAACTGTACCTGAACAAACCAACTGGATCAAATCAGTATTGGATTCCCAAGGACAAGATTCACATCTTGCCTAACCATTATCATGGCTTTAGTCCAGGGGGAGCCAAATTAAAAACTATATTTATTGTTAGATAAAACTTAATTCTTGATTGTAATCTGCTTGATTGTTTATTTAAATTTCTGCAATTTACCATGCTTAGACTTAGGAATGGTTAGTTTAAGGACTAAATAAACTTAACTGAAATTTGAACAACATAGTATTGGGTGGAGGTGAGATGATAGTACGTTAGGGAAACCAATTCTAATAAGATCAAGTTTACTTGGTCTCTTTAGACTAGTGAAACTAGCCGAAGCTACCGATCCAAGACCCAAACTAGTTAGACCAGAAGTTTTCAAAGATTAATCTTGAAAATGAAATTTCATTAAAAGGCTTTGTCAAGGAAAGGTTGATGATCCAATAAGGCTACGGCCAAAGAAGGCCTAGTGCCTCGCCAAGACCTGGAAGCTAATTTTTGAAATTCAAATTCAAATTACTCTTTGTCAAATTCAAATCTAACACAAATTTTCAGTTACTTGTAGAGTTAAACATTCTTCTCAAAATAAATTCAATTGTTTTCAAAATTATTTATATTTTTCAAAATAAATAATGATTCTTCAAAATAATTTTACTTATCAAAACCTGTCTCACAAAACCTGTAAGGCTAACGTGATTGAAAACCCTAGATTGGGTGAGACAGAAAAATTAAACTCAATTGTAATTCCTATAATACCTATATTGTGTAGCACAGATCATAGTCAAACCTTGGTCAACATGGTCAAACCATGGTCAACATAGTCAAACCATGGTCAAAGTAGTCAAAACGTAGTCAAAGCAGTCAAACCATGGTCAAAGAATGACATGACTTCAAATTTGTCACTTCCAATGCACTCCGGGCGCCCGTGACTCCTCGAGCGCCCCCTCCCATGCCTTTACCTTCTCTCTAGGCAAAAAGCTGCCTCTGACCATTGACCAGGGCGCCCGGAACCACGCGGGCGCCCCCATTACAGTCAATGCAGCAAAAGCTGCAAAGTAACCTGACCAGGGCGCCCGGAACACTCCAGGCGCCCCCAACCAGTTGCAGTCACTGCCTTTGGCAGTGACCACTGCCCCGGGCGCCCGGGAGCTCCCGGGCGCCCCCATTGACCTGCCTATAAAAGGGCATCCGAACCCCCTCTTCTTCCTACACCAAAAACCTTCTTCCTTCCTCACTTCCTTCCTTCCAAGAAGATCAAGTTACACTTGTGCTTCCTCAATCTCACCATGCCTCCCCGGTATGATTTATTTTATGCCTTTAGAATTATTTTCTAAAATTCTTTAATGCATTTAGAATTATTCCTTTCTTATAAATGCATGTCTCTTAACTTAGAAAACGCCGAGCAAACCAAGTGAACCCCGGTGCCAAACCGAGTCCCGACCCTAGGTTCCCGACTCTAGAGCTGTGTAATAAGTTTTCTCGAACCACTTACAAGTCTATCAAAACTAGCTATCTCAATAGGCATTTCTTTACCCAATCCTGTCCCTTAGCCATGAACGTCATAAACTTTTATCAACTAGATAACCTAGTATTCTGTACTCATACCATTAACGAATCCTTATGTGCAGAATTTTACAATAACATAGTTTGACAAGACAATCTCATGTTTAACACTACTGTTCAAGGGATACCCCTGTCGATCACCCCTACCTTGCTAAACTGATTCCTTGGACTACGACCCTCCCAGTCCATCTTTTGTTGCTATCCACCTAGGAATCCTCCATTTGATCCTCCCTACTCTCACATTACTTTAGACACTCTTCACTCCTATTTCTATAGGGAAGCTAGACTCCCCGCAAATAGACGATTCTAATCCGTTGACCTTCAGGCACAGGACTACGCCCTGTACAGAGTCCTGGTCCGCTGTATCTTACCACTCTCCACTAGAGATGTCGCGACCATGCGACCTTTTCATGCCTTCCTTCTATATGCCCTGATCCATCACCTTGACATTGACATTGGACTACACATGTTTCATACTATTCTGCATGCGTCCAGTGTTACGACCAGGGACGAGTGCGCACTCCATTCTGCCACATCATCACCTCCCTCCTTCATCACCACGGTCGTGACATTACCGTGGGTGAAATAACTGAGATGACCGATTTTGACGAGATAGGATTTAGGAACTTCTCTTTAGCTGGTCTAGAGGTATCGGCTACCGGGGTTTTGACTTGGAGACGACAGCGAGCCGGAGCTCAGATCGACTCAGACGAGGAGGTAGACGTTGATGTTGTAGATCTGGCAGCTGAGGCTCGAGCACACATAGACGAGCCCCCTCCACCGACACTCTACGAGAGAGTGACATAGCTGGAGACACATGTCCAGAGCCTCCGAGAGGAAGTGGAGGCAAATCATGCCTAAAATATGGAGACAAATCTGGGCTACTACACCGGATATATGAGCGCCCTTAGAGCTGAGAGGGAGGCTAGAGACGCACAGTATCACGAGATGATGACACTATTTCGATCATGACAGCCTGGCTCATCTGACTACCCTGGCCCTTCTTCATAGTTAGACTATTTCAGCATTGTACTAAGTAACTAAAAACATGACTCATGTTTGACTCTACTGGACCTCTGTTTGATCAGTTAACCTATTTGTTTGACTACATATTTGAATTGAGTAACTGATCTTGATTATCCTTGGTAGAATAGGTTTAGCCTACTATTGGTTCTCTTACTTAAAATCATTTTTTAAAGGTACTTTTTAAATGGTTTTAAAAATCAGCCTTTATTCAGTTTTGAAAAGTTTTAAAAATAAATTTTTTTTCTTCTTTCTTTCGACTTAGTTTTATTTTCAAAACTACCCCCTTTCAAAATTAGGGCTTTTTCGTAAATGGACTTAGCCTAGGCCCTAACCCTAGAACTGCATGCACCTATAGATTTAGAAGCCAGCATCTCACAAACACCTTAGGGTACTTTTGATTGATAACCTAGAAAGGGTTGAGATGCTTAGGTCTTTGCCTTAATTCAAGATGCTTTAAGTCAGTGCATCTGCAGTAATTGGGGCACTAAATACAACTTACACAGCAATCAAGTTAAGTGTCAAGTTTAGAAAATCTAACTTGAACAGAACACTTAACTTGACTAACCCTAGCGAAAACTACTGTTTATAACAGTTAGTAAGTAGCTAATCGGGTTAGACAGGTCCCTACAAGAGAAAAATTAACTGATTTGGTTTAAATTCCTATCATGAATTGGTTCAGTATAGCAAAATCATGCAAGTTATTTTCCTTTATGCAAGCTATTTATCCTGTTTCCGCTATATTCATTTGTTTTTGATATATGGCAAAGGAGGAGAGATAGGAAAGGAGAGAGTTTAAAAAAAAAATTTCTCTAAATCTCAAACAAACTCTGTCCTTTATTCAAAAAGTACTAAGGTTTTAAGCATGTAAAAGTTCCTCTCCAAAACTTTCCTTACGTTTTTCAAAGTACTAAACTTTTCTAAGTACTTAAGTTTTTCAAAACTTTTCTAAATACTTAAAGTTTTTCAAAACTTTTCTAAGCACTTAAGTTTTTCAAAAACTCTCTAAGTACTTAAGTGTTTCAAAACCTCTCTAAGTACTTAAGTGTTTTAAAACCTCTCTAAGCACTTAAGTTGTTCAAAACTTTTCGAAAAACTCAAGTTTTCAAAACTTCCCTAAAGCACTTAAGTTTTTCTAAGGACTTAAGGTTTTCAAGTTTCGCTAAGTACTTTAAAACTTAATGTTTTCAAAACGTTTTTTTAGTACTTTAAGCATAAGGCTACAAAATTGTCCTTAGTACTCAAACTCATGTTTTCAAAAACTTTGTAAGTACTTTCTAACTCAAAATCTTCAAAAACTATCTAAGTACTTTAAAACTCAAGTTTTCAAAAGTTTCCCAAGTACTTAGACTTAAGTTTTTCAAAATACACAACGAAAATCATTTTGGAAAATATATCTTTAAGCCGAAAATTATTCTAAGTAAAATTCCATCCTTAAACTTAGAATTAATTTTCAAAAACCCCACGAATTTTTGAAAAATCTAGGGGTAGGTTCCTTCCAGGGGGAGGGAACAAAATTTAATCTTTACTTGCTGTAATTAAACTTAACTTTTTGAACCAGGGTTGCCATAAATCAAAAAGGGGGAGATTATTGGTGCAGAAAGCACCCAAGTCAAACCTGAGTTTTGATAATGGCAAAAGGGTTCAAAAGTTAAGTCTTATTTGTTATCTAAAATGTTACTCAAGTGTGCAGGAAAAAGTCCTAGCGAAGGACTGCTAGGCACTGGCGAAGGAATGCCAGGGTACAAAGCCCTAGCGAAGGACTGCTAGGCACTGGCGAAGGAATGCCAGGATACAAAGCCCTAGCGAAGGACTGCTAGGCACCTGGCGAAGGAATGCCAGGATACAAATCCCTAGCGAAGGACAGCTTGGGACTGAAGACCTGGCGAAGGAATGCTAGGCACCGGGCGAAGGACAGCTTGGTATCCAAGACCTGGCGAAGGACCGCTAGGTAAAAGTCCAACCGGAGGAGCCGATTGGCATCAGGTAAATTCTCCCGAGAGGAGTAGATGAGGACGCGTTCCCCGTCGAGGGAACAGTAGGCGTCGGTTCGACCTAGGGTTCCATTTTGGAGGCCCAAAAGTCAGAACCAAGACAGCTAAGGCTGTATAAACTAACATCTTATTGCTTTATGGTGTTTTGGACTAACCCTGGATGTAGGACCGAAGGAACGAGTGTCTGCAGCTCAGAGAGCCTCAAAGGAGTGAGGCAGCAGCTGACCAGGGCGCCCGGAGTGTCCCGGGCCCCCCCAAGGTGAAAACAAAACACATGAAGCAAAGGCAGGCTTTGACAGTTCATATTCGTGGCGCCCCCGTGCCTCCGGGCGCCCCCAGCGCTCCGGGCGCCCCCAGCGCTCCGGGCGCCCCCAGTGCAAGCCTACGAAGAGAAACCAGCGAAGCCAAAGGGATAAGATTTGACCCGGACAACCCGGGCGCCCCCAGCGTCCCGGGCGCCCCGGTCAAGATCTGATCCCGAGTTTGAAGGGATCAGAAGCTGACCGAGTTAAAGTCGGATCGGCCGACACGTAGGGGGGGGCGCCCCCGATGTTCCGGGCGCCCCCAGGGCCTATAAAAGGGCCCTCGACCCCGAGGCTTCAAACAACAATTCTTTCAACGCTCCTACGCTCTTCTGCTCCCGCGCTCTGCTCCGGACACCTCCCAATTCGAGATACAAGTGCCGACGACGTCCCTCCGCTCCGAAAATTTAATCTACATCGGACGTCGGTAACGAAGAGCTATTTTCGTTTAGTTTATTGTACTTAACTTGTAATATAATTCTGTAAACCTTTTGCGATTATAGAATTGCCCGCAGAAAACGGTCAACGACCGTGGGCCTTGGAGTAGGAGTCGACCTAGGCTCCGAACTAAGTAAAACTACCTGTGTTCACGATTGTTTCTATTTTCGCTGCGTACTTGCTCTAGTTTTCTTCCGAAAAGTGTTTAACGATATTCACCCCCCTCTATCGTTTCTCTCGATCCAACAGATCACTGGTCCGACCATTCTTTAAAATTGCTGCAGTTGGCGATTAGTCCTTCTGCGGCATCTTGGCTCTGATACCACTTGTCAGGTCGAGGTGGACCGACAAGAGGGGGTGAATTGCCGTTGTAAAATAAAAATAAATCTTTTGTGTAGCTCACAAAGATTCCAGATTAATTGATACAATTAAATAAGATAAGCATAAACTAACTCAACTAGTAGAAAGGCTAAGACGCAGAAATTACTTGGTTGCAACCTAGGTGGTTGCTAATCCAAGACGGTTGAAACTCACTATGAAATCTCGTTTTGGCAGAAAAGTCTTTTACAAAGTTTGTAGCACAAGATGGAAGCTAGAAGAATTACAATCAATCTGTTGAAAATTTCTTTAACTTCTAAGCCTATTTATAGGCTAAGAAAAATTAATCATTACCGTTGATCATAGATAAATTTAATCCTTAACTATTGATTAAAAGATAAATTTTATCTTTTATAAAACTTATCGTTTTAAAAGATAAGGTTAATCTTTTAAACGGTAGAAGCTTCTATCAGATTAAAGGATAGTAATTATTCTTTAATTAAATGTAGATAAATTTAATCCTTAACTGTTGATTAAAAGATAAATTTTATCTTTTATAAAGTTTATCGGTTTAAAAGATAAATTTAATCTTTTAAATGGTAAAAGCTTCTGTGGATGCATGATGTCCACGTCTGTTGCTTGGTCAAAGTCTTCGATCAACCTCCATGCTTCTCCAACAATTTTGGTCAAATATGGTCCAAGTAAAAAACTTTGACTTGGTAAAAGTCAACAAAGTTGACTTTTTGGTAGACGCTTTGATTGGGTGATTTTTGGCCAGCCGAAGTTAGGCTCACCCGAACCCGACTCCTACCTTTCGCCCCTCGAGCGTCCTTCCTCCCGGCTTCTCGTCCCTTGAACATCACACACGTCCTTCTCGCTCCACCGATGTACTCTTCCGCAGTATCTGCATCCCTCGAATGCACCGAGCCCGATGGCTCACTTCCCCGTACAATCATTCTCGTCCACTGCGTCTTACATTTGACTTCCTCCGCTCCTAAGCTCCTGCACACTTAGACAGAGGAATCAAAACCACAACAGGACCTAACCTAACTTGGTTGATCACATCAAAATCAACCGGGCGCCAACAGGCTGATCAGGACAGAGCCCTTAAAGAGCTGAAAGATTATAAAGCTAGCGAGGAATCTCGAAAGTCGGAGGTAAAGGCTGCATTCAAAGCTAAATTCTTCCAATTTGAGGAGTTTGGCGACATTCTAGTCGGCCAAGTGCTGAAGTGCCTCAAGCAAGGCTTCCATGGAATTGCCCGACAGATTCAGCGAGCCAAAGTATTGAAGCCTGGCATTGACTTGGGCTTCCTCAGCGTCGGTCAAGCTTGGGAAGTGTTGTTAGTTGAAGAGAATGAGATGTAGTAGTTTTTTTTTGCCATGAGGTTTCTTAGGCATCTATAATTGTAAACCTTGTGCCCTTGCCTGATTATCTAAATGGATTTATTTTGTTCCACGTGTCATACTTTGTATTTTGTCTATAATTTGACTTGTGTATTATATCTCGTATTTTATCTTGCCTCATCATGACTTCTTATAAAGTCCCCTGAAATCACAATTTGCTTTACCTTTTACCCATGCCATATCCGCTCTTGCCTAGCACTGCTTCCTCATTGATTATTCACCCTAAGCTCGATAATTTCTTTTTACGCTAGGGGAAGTTATGTCCTTGGTGTATCCTAACCACCATGTTCCGCCAAGGATGGATCTTGACTTCGCTTGTCTGAGCCGTCATAGCATCGCATTCACAGCCCGAGCATCCTTGACTCCCCAAGCTGATAGCACCCCGGGTTGCTCCTAGCCGAGCCTTCTCGGTGCCTAGGCCTAGTCTACCCGTCTTGGGCATCCTCGGCACCATAAGATGTTAGGACCTCAGGCTACTCCCGACCAGGCATCCTCGGCGCCTCGGCTAGGTCTACACATCTTGGGCATCTTCGACACCACAAGATGACATGAACTCAGTCTGCTCCTGGTCGGGCATCCTTGATAAATACTATTTTATTGATTATTTGAGCTGCTAAAATCCATGTTTGATCTATGTTTTTATTGTCAAAATTGTGAAATTGCCCTAGGTTTTAGAACTTACCTTTATTTTGGACTTAATTGCAAATATGCAAATTTTTGGATTATTTTGGCCACTAAATTCTTGATCTATTTTTGTAGGCATCAAGGTTCAAGGATCTAGGGCATATTGGGTCAAACTCGAGTCGGAAGTGACCCGGATCAGATTATCAAGATTACGATTAAATCTGGGCCGTTCGATTCGAAAGCGGCTAGATCTGAGCCATCCGGGATGATCTGAAGCCATCCGAGCTAGGGCTAGGGTTGATCAAGCACCCTGATCAAGATCTGAAGGTTTCATCACAATCATAGCTCAATCAACTGTTGGATCAATCTTGGAGGGCTCTAGAGCGTCCAATCACAGATAGAGTTGATCTGGACCATCCGTTGCATATCTGGAGGATCCGAGCTACCACAAGGCAGATCCTGACCCCAGATCATCATCATAAAAGTTTGGCTCAAATCAGAGCAAGATCAGCCGTTGGATTTAAGTGGATCAATCTGGACCGTCCATGCTTAAGTATTTAATCAAAAATTTCCTACCTTCAGCAGTCGTCGCGTCTTCAGAGTTCTTCGCCGCAAATCCCGTTCTTCGTGTTCTTCCTTCATTCTTAGCTTGTTTCCTTCAATCCAAGGCGCGACCACTCGATTTTCTTGCTGAATTCACGTGCTAGGTCATTGGGGAGGCCATCAGTCTTGTTTCCGGATCGAAATTGCCCAAGAACAGAGTTTGTGAGAGGTTTCTATAGCTCTGTCCAATTGACACCCTTCGGATCGGCTGCGCTCTACCACCTTCCACCTAAGCTATCCAGAGGGGTTCCCTGAGTAGCTTTGATCATCATCCACTCACCAATTCACGCAGACACAGCTGAAATGAAGAATTCGTATGGAAGATTCAGAAATGGGTAGTTCGAGCTGTATTCAATCGCGGATGAAGTTTTCCCCATGATTTGCTGAGCTTGCGGGTCCGAGGCTCTCCCTTGCTTGACAACCAAGGAGCATCTGAACTCTGGAAGGAATCGAGGAGTAGATTTCATTAGTTTAATTTCATGTTTAGCTGTAGTTTCAATTCGGTTGCAGTTTGTTCTGAAATTCTGTTGTAGTTACTGAACTTTTCGATTCTTGAGTTGTTAGCTGTAAGTTAGCTTTAATTCTGCAAGTAGAGTAATATAGGAACTTTTTTAGTGATCAACTAGATCAAATTTCAGTTTATTTTAGTTTCATTTGCTAGCGTGCCAAACTGAACTGTTGCGTGCCAAGTTAGTTGCTTTTTATCAGAAATTTCAGCCAATTTCCTTAGTTCCTGTTAAGTGATTGCTAGTTTCAGTTACATTGCATCTAGATTAGTTAGTTGAATTCGTTTTGCACTAGCTAGTTTAGCACTTTATCTATTGCGAGGGAAAATTCTTTAGTTAAGCCTTTAATTTCTGCATCCTTAATTTCAGAAATTCGAATTCTGAATTTGCTTTGTTTCCCTAATTCTGATTTCAGTTCCAATTTCTCACTTTAATCTTGTTTAGTTCTTTCTTAACACTATTGTTTTCCACTTGAATCACTCAGTTTAAACCCTTGAGCCGAAAATTCACTTATTCCTTGATTTAGAGCTAGTTTTTGGCACAAGGACTTCTCCCTTGCGTGCCACTTGCCTTAGCCCTTCTTGCATCCGAATTTAGCTAGTTTCTGTGGCATGTGATTGTGTTTGAATCAATAAGTTTACAGTCACTCATTTCTGAATTTTATTGGCAATGGTTGGTTTCCAAAAAAACTCTTTAGCTAGTTTAGTGAGTTGTTTGTTTTAGTTCTACATTTCGCATGCTAGTAGTTGTATCAAGCTTGCTTGTTTCCGAAACCACCATCACTGCTTTTACCTCATTGCATAGCATATCATTTGGTGTTTGAAATCATAAAATGATTTCCCATAAAGAAAAAAAAAAACTTGGTAAGTGCTTACTTAGGTTTCCATTAATTGAGCTTTTAGTGTCATCTCTTTGTTTAAGTTCCATTGCTCACTTTCTTTCATTTTCATTTCATTTTCATTTTCAATTAAAAACCAAAATCCCATTACTTATTTGAAACCCCAAAAAACGACACATAACTACAAGTTTGAATCAAGCACGACAACTAGCCCCGAGAAAAATACGACCTGTGGCCCCTTTGCTACATTTTTATACTTTTGCTTGTAAAAGGGTTTCCAGCTATTCATTTATAAATTCTAAATTTGAGGCCCACATTCGTGACACATAGTTTGGGTCCGTCAATCCTCGGCGCCTCGGCCAAGTCTACACCTCTTGGGCATCCTTGGCACCACAAGATGGTAGTAACTCGGGTTGCTCCCGGTCGGGCATCCTCGACGCCTTGGCCAGGTCAACATATCTTGGGCATCCTCGACACCACAAGATGGTGGGAACTCGAGTTGCTCCCGGTCGAGCATCCTCGGCACCTCGGCCAAGTCTACATATCTTGGGCATCCTCGACACCATAAGATGGTAGGAACTCGAGCTACTCCCGATCGGGCATCCTCGGCGCCTCGGTCAGGTCTACACATCTTGGGCATCTTCGGCATCACAAGATGGTATGAAATCGGGCTTTACACCTTCATTTGGCTTTTAACGCGACATTTCTCCTGTTCCTTTAATTGACCAAGATCCAAGAGAATACATATATGTTTACAAACACACGTACTACACGACTGACTTACTGGGTGCGATAAGGTTGGAGGTGACTCGCATTCTATAGTTTCTCTAGCCTTTTGCCATCGTCATCTTGCAAATAATAACTGCCACCCGCGAGTTTTTCGACAATCGTGTAAGGTCCACTCCATTGAGGTTCGAGCTTCCCAATGTCTCGATCGGCTTGATCCTTTTTCACACCCGGTCTCCAATCTGGAAAGTTAGAGGGATCACTCGGCGGTTGTAGACTTGTTGCATGCGTTGGCGGTAGGAAACTAGCTAGTCGAGTGACTGCTTTGTCACGCACTTCCGTCACCAAGTCTAGGTCGAGTAGTCGCTCTTGATCATTATTCTCCTTGTTGTAGAATTGTCGCCGAGTTGATTCATCACCTACCTCAACAGGGACTACCGCCTCCGCGCCATAGACCAAATTAAAAGGACTCTGTCCGATCTCCTCTTTGGGAGTGGTACGATGCGACCATAGGATGCTCGGGAGTTCTTCGACCCAACTACCCCTGACATGATCCAACTTTATCTTGAGCCCCCTGATTATTTCGCTGTTGGTGACTTCGACCTGGCTGATACTTTATGAATAAGTGACTGAGGTGATGGCCTGGCGAATACCTAGCCCTTTACACCGCTCTCTAAGCTTGCGACCTGTGAATTGTCTACCGTTATCCGACACCAATTTATGAGGAATTTCGTACCTACAGACTATATCTTTCCACAATACTTTCATCAAGACGACCTCCGTAATTTGGGCGAGTGTCTCGACCTCCACCCATTTGGAGAAGTAATCCACTAGTGTCAACAGGAACTTTTTCTGTTGTGACCCCATTGGGAAAGGACCTACTATGTCCATTCTCCACTGATTAAATGGACAAGAGACAGTAGAGGCTCGCAGTAGCTCAGTTGGGCAATGAGCAATATGCTGATGCTTTTGGCAAGCTTCACATCTGGTGGCGAACTTGTTAGCATCTGCCTATAATGTGGGCCAAAAATACCCAACCAAAATGATCTTCCTAGCCATTGACCACCCACCAATGTGACTTCCACATATACCATCATGAACTTCTAGCATGATATACTCAACGTCCCCGGGACTGATACACTTGAGCAATGATCGGGTGAGCACCCTTTTATAAAGTTGCTCTCCAACCAACATGAACCCAGAGGCCCTGTGATGAAAAAGTCGGACCTGTTCACCGCTTGCTGATACTATTCCATTACGTAGGAACTCCACATCAGGTTCTCTCCAGTAAGGTAATACAGCATTAGCAGATTCTACATCTATCTAGGCCACGACTTCCTCCTGGGTGATAGGCTCCTCCAATGTCCATAGTGTTAGAGAGCTTGTAAACTTGGCTAGCTCATCCACCTTGACATTATCCGTTCAGGATATTTTCTGCAGGGTTACTTTAATAAAGGAAGATTTCAATTTCCTATATATAGTTACACACCTCTACTTGCGCTCATTTCGAACCTCAAAATCTCCATTGAGCTATTGGGCCACTAGTTGAGAGTTCGAATATAATATAACTCGAGTGACCTTTACCTGCTTGGTTTCTTGTAGCCCAGCTAGTATTGCCTCATACTCGGCTTCATTGTTGGTGGCTCGAAAGTTGAGTCGGATGGATAATTGCAACATATCTTCCCTAGGAGAAATCATTAGAATTCCAACTCCACTTGATCTATGATTGGATGAGCCATCAACATAAATCTTCCATGCCTCCCCAGCTTTGGGTACTGGGATTGCCTCGAGCATGAAGTCGGCTAGGGCTTGTGCCTTGATAGCTGTTCGAGGCTGATATTCAATTTCATACTCACTCAACTCTGCGGTCCACTTAATCAATCGCCCTGAGTCCTCCGGATTTGTGAGAACGCGCCCGAGTGGACTGTTAGTGAATACAACAATGGGATACGCCAGAAAATATGGCCTCAACCTTCGTGCCATTAATACTAGCGCATACGCCAATTTCTCCAGAGTAGTATTCCGAGTTTCCGTATCTTTAAGGAGATGACCCAAGAAATATATGGGATATTGGATGTTACCCTCCTCGCAAATAAGCGCAAAACCTATAGCTTGGTCAACTGTAGACAGGTAGACAAAAAGTGTCTCCCCTTTCAGTGGCTTGTATAGTTTGGGGAGTCCGGATAGGTATGCCTTTAAGTCTGTAAAGGCCTTCTCGCATTGGTCATTTCATTTGAACTTGACTGCTTTTCTTAAAATTTTGAAGAAAGACAGAGTTCTGTCGGCTGACTGAGATATGAACCTGGATAGGGCTGTAATCCTTCCATTAAGCCGCTGCACTTCTTTGAAATTACTTGGAGATGGCAGACTAAGACTAACCTGCACCTTCTCAGCATTCGCTTCAATTCCTCTTTCTGTTACCATGTATCCGAGGAACGACCCACCTTTTGCCCTAAACAAACATTTAGCTGGATTCAGCTTTAGTCTATTGGCCCTTTAGGTAGCAAATGTCTCCTCTAAATCGGCAATCATGTCTTCCCCTTCTCTGTCTTGACCAGGATGTCATTAATGCAAACTTCGATATTCCGCCCAAATTGATGTTGAAACACCTTATCCATTATGCGTTGATAGGTCACCCCCACATTCCGCTACCCGAATAGCATGACGTTGTATCAATAAGTACCGTCCACAGTTACGAAACTTACTTTCTCCTGATCCTCTAGAGCAAGAGGTACCTAGTGATATCCCTGATACGCATCCAACATTGAAATAAACTCATAGTCAGAAGTTGAATCTACCAGCTGATCAATGCAAGGTAAAGGGTAATAATTTTTAGGGCAGACATTATTTAAGTCTCAAAAATTAATACAAACCTGCCATTTACCCTCTGACTTAGGGACCAATACAATATTTGCCAGCCAGGTTGGGAATTGGACTTCTCAAATGTGCCTAGCATTTAACAACTTTGTCACCTCCTCTCTGATTATCTGGTCTTGTTCTAGGGCAAAGTGTCTCCGTCTTTGCTTTACTGGTCGGGCTCCCGGAGTGATGTGTAGTCGGTGTGTGGCCAGGGTGGGAGGAACTCCTTTGATCTCATCAGCGATCCATGAGAACACATCCCAATGACCGGCCAGACAGTTGATCAGCCTGTTTCTGAGCTCAGGGCTAAGATTTGCAGCAATTCTTCTAATTCCTCTCGACTGCTGGGGATGAATATGTACTTCCTTGCATTCAACTTCCCTGCGCTCTTCCTTGGTTCCTTCACTCGCTTAGGGATCAGCCAAGTCGATCTGCAAGGTCTCGTGAGTCTTCAATCTCTTGCTAGATTCTACTCTGATTTCTCCGTTGTAACATCGTCGGGATGCCAGCTGATCTCCTTTATTATAGCCACCTGATCCCCCACTGGGAATTTAGTCATCTAGTGATAAATCGAGACCACCGCTTGGAATAAGCTGAGGGTCGGTCTCCCTAGAATAGCATTGTACGACGATGGGGCATCTACTATCATGAAATGAGTTCTTCTCGTCCTTTGTAAGATGTCATCCCCAAGCGATAGGGACAACAAGATCTGTCCCATCGGCTGTATCCGATGCCCGATGAAGCCAAATAGTGGCGTGGAGACATGGCATAACTCATCTTACTCCACCTGCATCTGATCCAGTGCCGCCTTGTACAAGATATTAACAGACCCTCCTGTATCCATAAAAGTGTGTTTAACCTCATAATTGGCTATACAAGCAAGAATTACCAATGCATCTTCATGAGGAGCTTCAACATCCTCCAGATCGTCAGGCCTGAAGGAGATGACAGGTCCATGGCGTTTCTCCTTACTCGTCCCAATGGCGTAGTTTTCCAACCTGCGTGTATGAGCCCCCCGGTCGGGCCTCCTAAGATCATTCCAACATGGTCTGACGGAGGCCCCTAGGCCGAAGCCTTGCCTTTCTCGGGATCTCGCTCTGGGGAAACAGATCGATGGGGTACCGCCTCCTAGACTTTGCCTCTCGAAGACGCTCGAGACCACCTCCTGGATCCATCCTCCTCTAATTGCCGTCAATGAGGAGATCGACTTCGGCGAGGAGACCTTTGTCGATACCCCGAGTTTCTCCACTTCTTGCTCGGCTTGGCATCTGAGTCCTTGGATCTCCTCCTCTTCAGAGTATAGCATTCCTCCATGGAGTGGATGGTACTGCCATGAAAATCGTAGTACTTCTCCGGCGGTGCAGTTCCCTCGATGTCTATTATTTCTACCAGCTTCTTCCTATAGTCCCAGTGACGTTTGACGGAGCAAGGATCCTTTGCTTGGGCAGGAGCGGGTAGTTCCCTCCTCTTGGATCGTATTGAGATTTGGATTCTGCCGAATCCTTTCAGCGGGCATGCTGCACTTCTTCCATATTAACGTGCTTGACCGACCGCCTCCAATAAATCATCAAAACTGGTTGGTGGTTTCTTCACTAGAGGCCGTAAGAAATCTTCTTCTGCGAGTCCTCACGTGAAAGCATTGACGAGGATCTGTGATGTGACACTCGACATATCCTGCGCCACACGATTGAATCGCTGGATGTAATCTTTTAATGACTCTTTGCTTTTCTACATTAGGGCAAAATGATTTAGTATCGTCTTCTGATATCGCTGGTTGCTGGCAAAATGATGCAGGAAAACAATTTTAAACTTCAGAATAGAGTTTATAGAATCTTACGGCAACCTCTGAAACCATTTCTATGCCGCTCCTAACAACGAGTTCAAAAATACTCGGCACTTCACACAATCTGTATATTGGTGAAATAGGGCCGCATTTTTGAACTTGCAAATGTGGTCTTCGAGATTCATTTTCTCATCATAATCAGCAATCCCCAAACCACATAATTTCTTGGGCATGGGATCATCTACGATGTCCTGAGCAAAAGGCGAAGATATGTACTTCGGGAGAACCTTTGCAGACTCGCTCTTCACTTGTCCTTCTTCGCGCCGCAAAACGCTAGAGGTAGCAGAATGTGCTTTCTCCATCTCTCCCACGGAGTCTCGCAGGTGTCCTGGGGCCACATTTATAGGCACCCCTGGCGGTAAGATGGATCTTCAATTTGGAGTGTACGAGGCGAACACCCTCGGGGCGTCAGCCTGCATCGACATTGCTCGCTGAGATGCAGCTTGCTCAATTTGGTGTTGCTCTAGTGCTCCTCGAACGACATTAGCGATTAAGCGGTACAATTCCTCCCATGTCAAAATGATGGGTTGCCCTTCCGATTCTGCCATCACAGTGTTTCTTCTGGTGATTAGTCAAAGATTCCCACAGACAGCGATAAACTTGTTCCGGAAGCGAATGATGTGGACGAGAGGTCACTGAAATATAGCTTGGAGTGATGATGAGAGGGGGTGCCCGCGCTTGTAAGATTAACACGAGCGTTTAAGGGATACACCGGAAGGAGTTTCGACGGAGCTCTCTCTGATGCTCAAGTCAGAAATTCTTCTAGTAGGGAGAAGGAGTGAGGAGAATAAGAGTATCAGAGTTTGCCAAAGAGAGAGAGATCCCTTTTACCTGGGTGTCGAAGCACGTTAAATACTCGATGTCTATCCTTCGAGTGCCTCCACATCCCCGTAACCACTTCCCTTACTCCCACGTTTAATGGTCCGTGGTTGTTCGACAGCTGCAATCCTCTGAGGGATGCCGGTAACGACCACACACACATTAAGTCTATTATTATCATGCATTACAGGCCATAACTACCTGTCGGCATTCCTATTTTGAGGAGGAGATGCTCGAAACTGTCGCTGTAAGTATTGAGTGTGTCATTATCATAGCCAATGGTAAGCTTCTCCCAATCTATTTTCTCCTTCCTGAGCCGCTCTTTGGGCTCCACTCTCTCGAGTTGGTCTTGGGGACTCTCCTTCCCGAGCTGGTCTCGGGGACCTTCTCCCGAGTTGGTCTCAAGGACTTTCCTTCTCGAGTTGGTTTCGGGGACTCCTCCCCGGGTTGGTATTGAGGACTCTCCTTCCCAAGCTGGTCTCGGGTGTTGGTGCAGGAAGCACCATATTGAACCTTGTTTTGATATTGGCAAAGGGTTCAAAGTTAAGTATCATTTGTGATCTAACAAAGTTACTCAAGTGTGCAGGAAAGTCCTAGGTAATCTAGGCAATAAGTCCTAGCCGTGGGCTGGGCAACTAAGTCCTGACATAAGGTTGGGCAATAAGTCCTGGTCGTGGACT
This sequence comes from Boesenbergia rotunda, assembly GCA_024364735.1. Classification (NCBI taxonomy): domain Eukaryota; kingdom Viridiplantae; phylum Streptophyta; class Magnoliopsida; order Zingiberales; family Zingiberaceae; genus Boesenbergia; species Boesenbergia rotunda. Next base: position 57,292 of record JAGFNQ010002814.1, read on the forward strand.
GGGCACTAAGACCTGGCCGAGGGCTGGGCACCGATGACCTGGTTCGAGGAATTGGGCACTAAGACCTGGCCGAGGGCTAGGCACCGAAGACCTGGTTCAAGGAATTGGGCACTAAGACCTGGCCGGGGGCTGGGCACCGAAGACCTGCTCGGAAGGTGGGCACTAAGACCTGGTCGCGGATTGGGCACGAAGACCTGGTGAGTAAAGCTGGGCAAAAGTCCAACCGAAGGAGCCGGTTGGCAAAAGGTAAATTCTCCTGAGAGGAGTAGGTGAGGACGCGTTCCCCGTCGAGGGAACATAGTCGTCGGCTCGACCTAGGGCTCCATTTAGGAGACCCAAAATCAGAACCAAGACAGCTAAGGCTGTATAAACCTAATACTTGATTGCTTTGTGTTGTTTTGGACTAACCCTGGATGCAGGACCGAAGGAATGAGTTTCTGCAGCCCAGAACACCTCAAAGGAGAGAGGCAACAGCTGAGTAGGGCGCCCCCAAGGTCAAGGCAAAACAAGTTAAGCAAGCATGTGCTTCGGCAGTTCACTGGGCGGGGCCAAAAATTTGACGGACCCAAACTATGTGTCACGAATGTGGGTCTTAAATTTAGAATTTATAAATGAATGCTGGAAACCCTTTTACAATCAAAAGTATGAAAATGTAATATAGGGGCCACAGGTCGTATTTTTCTCGGGGACTAGTCAATATAATTTGATTCGCGCTTGGTTTATGTCGTTTATGTTTTGGGGTTTCAAAGAAACAAATTTGGTTTTGGAATACAATCGAAATTGAAATTGTAATGAAAATAGAAGAATCTTAAAGTAATGCACTAAACAAGAAGTTGGTTCTAAAGGGAAAACTCAACTAATGGAACCCTAATTAAAGCACTTACAAAGTTTTTATGGCAACTGTTTTCTGATTTCAAACACAAAAGATGATGCTGAGAATTGAGGTAAAAACAGTGATGGGAGTTTCCGAAAATTAACAAGCTTAACACAATTAATAGCATGCAAAAGTAAAACTCAACCAAGCAATTGCAACTAAACTAGCCAAAGTGTTTTTGGATCCCAACCACTGCCAACAAAATTTGGATTTGAGTAAGTGCAAGCTTATTGATTCAAACACAATCTTATGCCACAAAATCAAGTTGAAATTCGGATGCAATTGAATCCAAGGGCAGTTGGCACGCAAGGGACAATTCCTTGTGCCAAAAACCAATTTCAAATCAAGAAATGAGTGATCTTTCAACTCAACTTTTTAAAACTGATTGGTTCGTTTGTGAAACAAAGGTATTAGGAAAGAACTAAGCAAGATTCTGATAGGGAATTCAAACTAAAACCAGAACTAACAAAGCAAAAGAAATCAGAAGCTGGGAAATGCAGTAATTCAAATTCGATGTGCAGAATTCAGCTCTAGCTAAACTAAAAACCCGGAATGAATTGCAAGAAATTGGAACTAAGCTCTAAGTTAACTAAGGAAACCTATACTTAACTCGAATGCAGGAATTAACAACTAAGAAACAAGAAATCTGATCTGATGCAAATTCAGAAACCGAAGGGAAGAAAACAAAATAGAAATGAAGTGGCACGCAAACAAGGCAATTGGCACGCAACAGTTTAAGCTAAAGCAAACTGAAATTTAACTCAATCTATCACTAAACAAGTTCCTAGTTAACTTAACTCGAAGATTAAAATCCTAATTAAGCTCAAACAATTCGGAATTACAAACTAAGTTGCTGAAAACTGGAAATTGCAGAAAACAGGACAGAATTTGACAAAACTGAAATCTACAGCTAAAACAATGAAATTAACTAGCTAAACTACTCCTCAACCCCTTCCTCAGCTCAAGAAATTCTTGGTTGTCAATCAAGAACTGGCTTCGAACCCCTAGGCTCAGCAAATCAGTGGACAATCAATTCTGAAGTTGATTCTGCATCGAATCTGCGCTTGCTGGAATTTTCAATCCGATTCACTCCATCTCAGTTGGTGGAGCTGCGACGACGATTTGGGAAGCTTCTGAGATCACTTGAGAACCCCTACAAATGATTCAGAAGCTTTGAAATGGCTGTGGAAGAGAAGAAGGGTGTCGGACTGAGGACTCCTGAAACCCTCAAGAAATCCTCTGTTCCAGCGCAAATGAGCAGAATTCTTCAAACAAAGATCACCAAAAACTTGATTCTCGATCTGGAATGGAAGATGAGGTGGTCACGCCTTCATGGAAGCAAAAACTTTCAAAAACGATGAAGAGAAGATGAAGAACGGTGAAGAACAGTGAAGGGAGCTGAAGACGCGACAAGGGTAAGCTGCGGTGGAATTTTCCTTAAGTATTAACCAATGGACGGCTCAGATTGATCTGCTTTAATCCAACGACTGATCTTGGTCTGATTTGAGCCAAACTTTGATGATGATGATCTGGGGTCAGGATCTGCCTTGTGGTAGCTCGGATCCTCCAGATATGCAACGGATGGTCCAGATCAACCTAATCTTTGAATGGATGATTAAGAGCCCTCCAAGCTTGATCCAACGGTTGATTGAACTCTGATTGGGATGAAACCTTCAGATCTTGATCAGGGTGCTTGATCAACCCTAGCCCTAGCTTGGATTGCTTCAGATCTTCCCGGATGGCTCAGATCTAGCCGCTTTTGAATCGGACGGCCTGGATTAATCGTAATCTTGATAATCTGATCCGGGTCACTTCCGACTCGAGTTTGACCCAATATGCCCTAGGTCCTTGAACCTTTGATGCCTACAAAAATATATCAGAAAATTAGTGGCCAAATAATCCAAAAATTGTGTAATTTTGCAATTAAGTCCAAAACAAGAGTAAGTTCTAAAACCTAGGGCAATTTCACAATTTTAGCAATAAAAACATAGGTCAAACATGGATTTAAGCAGCTCAAATAATCAATAATATAGTATTTATCACGGGGCGCCCCCATGCTCCCGGGCGCCTCCGTGCTCCCGGGCGCCCCGGATGCTCCGGGCGCCCTGGGTCCAAGCCAACGAGGCAGATAAGGTTCAAGCCAGCGAGAAGCCAGCAGACTGAGTCAAGCCAGGCACCCCCTGCTTCCCGAGCGCCTCCGTCAAAGCTCGATCCCAATTTTGGAGGGATTAGAGCTGACCGAGAGGGTTACGGATCGGAGGACACGTGGAGGGCGCCCCCAGACCTGCTATAAAAGGGGCTCGACCCCTGAGGCTTCAGAATCACTTCTTCAAACGCCAATACGCTCTTCTACTCAAGCGCTCTGCCCCGAAAACCTCCCAACTCGACTTACAAGCGCCAACGACGTCCCTCTGCTCCAAAATACAATCCACACCGGGCGTCGGTAACAAAGAGCTGACTTTTTAAGTTTACTGTACTTCAACTGTAATATCTGTTTGTAAACTTTTTTGCGCACATATAGAATTGCCCGCAGTAAACTGTCAATGACCGTGGGCCTTGGAGTAGGAGCCGACCGCGACTCCGAACCAAGTAAATCACTTGAGTTCTTTGCGTTGTGTTTTAAATTTCCGCTGCTAATTCTCTTAATCTCGAATCTGAAACGTTTTACGATATTCACCTCCTCCCCCTCTATCGTATTCGCTCGATCCAACAAGTGGTATCAGAGTGGGGTAGCTCAAATTTAGTGCAACCACCAATTTGGGAGTTTTTCGAATTTACGAAATTTTTAATCTTATTTCTTATCTTTCTCGTTAATCGAGTTTGGTGCAACACCACTCGATCTTGTTTGCTTTTTATTTTCAAATAAATAATATCTGTGGGTGGATTTAAAATATTCTTACGCCTTTTTCAATTTTGAATTTTTATTTTTTCACCATAAGTCAGAATTGATAAAACGATCAATTTTTGAAAATTTGTCATAAATTTTTTTATTATTATTTTAATATTTTTTTCTTAGCAAATTTTTTTTCAACATTGAATTCTTACTTTTTCCATCATTAAAATCAACATTTTCAAAAATTTGTCATAACCTTTTTTATTATTATTTTACCTCGAAATTCATGCAATATTTTTTGGGATATTTTTTTTTCTTCTCCCGCACTACTAATCCAAGACCAAGTCTTGGTACATTTCTGTTATTTCTCTTGTGTGCAAGGTATAAACTAATGACCAACCAAGAGTGGAACAGTGCCCGTCCACCGCTATTCTCCGGCGAGAACTTCAATTTTTGGAAAAATCAAATGGAGTCCCTTCTGAAAGCCCACATGGACCTATGACTGATCATCCAAACGGGATTCTCCTTTCCCGTAGAAGATGAGTTATCAATCGAGTGGGATAAATTGGATGAACGAACTCTCAACCAAATCGAGACCGATGCAAGGGCAACTGCAATTCTACAATGTGGCCTAACCAAGGAGAAACTCGAGCTAGTAGGTCCATGCAGATGTGTTAGAGAAATCTGGGAAAAATTGATTAACCTTCATCAAAAGATCTCAGATGAAGAAGAAGATCATGTAAGTTATCTTGCCCTCTCGGTACAAGCACAGACAGCCGAGTTAGAGTTTGAACCCGAATCCAAAGTCGAAATTGAACCAGAATCAGATGATGAATTGACTAAGACAGTAACCGATTTCAAATTCTTTTCAAAATTAGAATTAAATAATCAAACAGATACTGCAATGGTCAAGGAAGGTGTAAAATCTATTGTAGGAAAAACTCCAAAAGAACCACCAAAGAAGGAGCTTCAACCAGTACCCGAGTCCGACTCAGACACAGAATCAGAAGATGAGTTTAGATCCGAGGCGGCAAGAATCAAGGGGGAGATTCCCAATAAGGAATCAAAAGGTAAATTTGAAAGATCATGTAATTTGTTACACATGCAGGGAAAGAGGGCACTACAAAAGTAGGTGTCCTACTCGTAAGATACGAACGACACCACCAAAGGCGTCAAAGGAACCAGTTCCAAAAGCACGAAAGGACAAAAGTCGCATCCAATGCTTCAAGTACCAGAAGTTTGGGCATTACAAAGATGAATACAAAGATAGAAGAGCCAAAGATTCAGGACAACCTACCAAGATGGGTAACTTCAATTTATATGAAAATCCACTTTTTACCATGAATGTAGATAGTTTACTTAATCTCCCTCGGTCAAATTTAGATATAGATGCATGCTTAAATAACATAATTAATTCATGCAAATTAATTCATTCAAACTTCAGAAAATTAAGACACGAAAATGAGACTTGGAAAATTAAATTTGATATACTGGAAAAATTAATTAACAATCTTGCAAACTTAGAAAATCCAGAAATTTCCCCTCGTTATAATTTTACTTAGCTTTTTATGCTTGGATTTAGAATTAGATAGTTTAAGAACAAACAGTTTAATTAAAATTTGAATAACATATTATTGGGTGGAGGTGAGATGATAGTACGTTAGGGAAGCCTTTCTAATAAGGTCAAGTATACACTACTTGGTCTGTTTAGTCTGGTGGAACTAGCCGAAGCTACCGATCCAAGACCCAAGCTAGTTAGACCAAAATCTTTCAAGAAGTAACTTGAAGATAAATTTTCTGTAAAACTCTTTGTCAAGGAAAGGGTTGATGATCCAATAAGGCTACGGCCAAAGAAGGCCTAGTGCCTCGCCAAGACCTAGAAGTCAATTATAGAAAATCAAATTCACTTTACTATTGTCAGATTTGAATCTAACACAAATTTTAAGTAAATCTTAGATTTAACACTAATTCGAAGATAAACATTAATGCATCTCACAAAACAGTTAAGGATATCATGTTTTGTCACTTAGAAATGGGTGAGATGCTTAAGACCTAAAAGTTTAGTCCAACCCAACCAACATTACAAAATTCAAATTTAACTCAACTGAACAACTTCAAAATTCAAACTTAACTCTCTAAATTAATTTTAAAATCCTCAAAAATCAAATTTAACTTTTAAACTAAGAGTTAATGTTTCAAGTCACTGTACTCAAGATTAGGTCTCTTTTTCACTTACCTGAAATTTATTTTTTAACATTTATTTATTTCCTTTGCCATTATATAAACATTTCTTTTAGTCAATCAATTTATTCTTGAAAAATAAGCATGGCAAAAAGTCACCTTGGGATTACTTAGGATATTTTTAAGAAAAATGTACAGTCTGGGCTCTGATATGTTTCGAACTTAAGTTTTTTTTTTAAACCTTCTATTTTTCTCTTGGAAATTATTTTAAATATAAAATTTCTCCTTTTCAGTTCTCTATATTAACTTTTTCAAAAAGGAGAAAGAAATTATGTTTCAAATCATGAAAATAAAATATTTTTTTTAACTTAGTTTTCTTCTCTTTTTGTTTAACTCAAACCCTAAGACTCAGAGGAGGATTAACTTGTAGTCAACAAGCCTCCTAGGACTGTGTCAGATTTAGAGGGAGTTCAAACTGAAAGAAGAAGTTTAAAAATACTATGTTTTCAAATAATCACTATGTTTTTCGAAAATTGTGCTTTACAAAAATCACTATCACTCATGTTTTTCGAAAACTATGCTATCATTTCAAAATATGTCTTTCAAATACTCAGTTTTTCGAAATGTTAATACTTCAAAATTCATTTTAAGAATTGTGCTTGATTCCCTTTTTGATTTTGACAAACCCGAAAGACACAAGGAAGTCTACTTCATGATCTACAAGGACTCTTAGGAAGTGTCAAATTTAGGGGGAGTCTAAATTGAAAGAAATTATGTCTGATAATTATTTTTCAAAATTATATGTTTTCATGCATTGCACTTTTAAAATCCTTTTTGAAAACTTAAATAATTTTTTCTTTCAAAATACTATCCTGTAAGATCATTTTGCTTATATATATACCATCACTTTCAAAAGTTTACTTTACTTTGGAATACTTTAAAAATCTTTTTAGAATACTTTTGAAAATAATACTTACTTGACTGTGAAAAATTTTTCAGGACACTTAGGGAAATGTCCTTGTAGTTAATAAGGGTTCCTAGGATTATGTCAGACTGGAAAAGAAACCAAATCAAGAATTATGGTTTCAAAATAAAATTAAAATTTTTTGTTAAATATTATCTTTCAAAAGTACTTTTCAAAAATGCATATTATGTTTTAAAAGTACTTATACTTCTCAAAAAGTCTTATACTTCTCAAAAAGTACTTGCATTTCTCAAAGGCTTAATTTTTCAAACATTTTCAAAAATTTTATCCTTTACCTAAGAAATTCTATTTCTCTTTATCTTGAGGATTAACAATAAGTGGCTAAAAGTTCGGAACTTGGACTTAAATCATGCTTAGAATCAAATATAGTTCTGAACTTAGACTTATTGATTAAATGCTTTAAGTTTTACATATCAAGCTTGGACTTAATAGAAATGTCAACTTGGTTTAACAAACTGTTCTTTAGCATTAATCCTTGCTTAATAAGTTAATAATGTGTTACTTGTTCCCTATCATTTAGTTTTTTTTAGTAACACTTGATATTTTGAAAAAAAAAACTATTTCAATATTGATTTATGATTTTGCAAAACTAATAGGCTCTGATACACAATCTTTTTTTCCTTAAACCTTTGTCAAAATATATTTTTCAGAGTATTTTTAAGGGGGAAAGCAGACTTAAACAAAATTAAATTTTTCCTTAAATTTCTTCCCTTCCTCAAAGAAACTTTATTGAAAACTTCGAGTTGCTCTTAACTAAGAATTTCCTTTGTGATACTCAGAAGTTTTTTTCAAAACTGAACTTAGAATTATTTCTTTTTAAAGTAATGAACGTTTTCATACCTAAAACCTTTTTCAAGACCTAAACTAGGCTTAGAACCTTTTTCAAACTGAAAAATTGCATGTTTTTTTAAAACTTCAAAGGGGAAGAGTTTCATATTAAGGGGGAGCTTCATGAAAACTTCTTGTTTTTCAAAACATAATTTTCAAAACGTCCAATCAAAAGTACTTTTTCAAAAAGTTTTGTAACATGTTTTGTTTGAAAACTATTTTTTGAAAAAGTTGTGAACTCCTTTACTTAAATTTATTTTGGTAAAACTCAAAACTCTCTATTAGAAACCCTGTTCGCCTATGTATGTTTTTGATATATGTCAAAGGGGGAGGAAAGGTCAAAGTTAAGGATTTTATAACACAAGTATTCAGGGTTTTAGGGGGAGTATGAGGACGATTTTTTTAATCTAGTCTGTTCATAACTGCTATAACTGCTATACTTCATTGATTTTATCTTATGTTCTTAAACTGTTATAAGTTTTTACCTAACTTTGAATTGTATTGCCATAAATCAAAAAGGGGGAGATTGTTGGTGCAGGAAGCACCATATCGAACCTTGTTTTGATATTGGCAAAGGGTTCAAAGTTAAGTATCATTTGTGATCTAATAAAGTTACTCAAGTGTGCAGGAAAGTCCTAGGTAATCTAGGCAATAAGTCCTAGCCGTGGGTTGGGCAACTAAGTCCTGACATAAGGTTGGGCAATAAGTCCTGGTCGTGGACTGGGCACTAAGACCTGGCCGAGGGCTGGGTACCGAAGACCTGGTTCGAGGAATTGGGCACTAAGACCTGGCCGAGGGCTGGGCACCGAAGACCTGGTTCGAGGAATTGGGCACTAAGACCTGGCCGGGGGCTAGGCACCGAAGACCTGCTCGGAAGGTGGGCACTAAGACCTGGTCGCGGATTGGGCACGAAGACTTGGTGAGTAAAGCTGGGCAAAAGTCCAACCGAAGGAGCCGGTTGGCAAAAGGTAAATTCTCCTGAGAGGAGTAGGTGAGGACGCGTTCCCCGTCGAGGGAACATAGGCGTCGGCTCGACCTAGGGCTCCATTTAGGAGACCCAAAATCAGAACCAAGACAGCTAAGGCTGTATAAACCTAATACTTGGTTGCTTTGTGTTGTTTTGGACTAACCTTGGATGCAGGACCGAAGGAATGAGTTTCTGCAGCTCAGAACGCCTCAAAGGAGAGAGGCAACAGCTGAGTAGGGCGCCCCCAGTGTCCCGGGCGCCCCCAAGGTCAAGGCAAAACAAGTTAAGCAAACATGTGCTTCGGCAGTTCACTGGGCGGGTGACGAAACCCAAATGATATATTAAATATTGTCACGAAATTGGGCCTCTCAAATTTAAAATTTATAAATGAATGAATGAAACCCTTTTACAAGCAAAAATATAAGAATGTAGCAAAGGGGCCACAGGTCGTATTTTTCACGGGGCTAGTTGTCGTGTTTGACTCGAGCTTGTATTTAGGTGTCGTTTGTTGATTTCGGGTTTCGAATGTAAATCTGGGTTGGGTTGCAATTAAAAATGGGAATGCAATAAATAAACAATGTGATGGCTATTAATAAGCTTGACCAAGTGATACTTTAACCAATTAATGCAAACTTGCAACCTTTAGGAATCAATAGATACAAAATGCAAAGCTACACTAAACCGTGTGCTCAACTTCAGGAATTATCATTCACATCCAACCGAATGCTATTAACCAGATTTAACTGCAGTAATTGAGTCTTGCAATAATCTAGTGCTAAACAATATGTTGTCAAGAGGGGAAAATGAAACAAGATTCAGCTATAGCAAGGTGGCACACAAGAAGAAAGCTGATACAAGATTTCAGAATTAGCAAACTGCAGTTTAAGTTGATTTCAGACAATATAGCACACTAAAAAGACCTTACAACTAGGTATCAATCACTGCCTAAACAAATATGGATACAAAGTGTCAAAACTCAGCAACTTGGCACACACAAAAGTGAAACTACTGCTAATAGGCTGAAATTAGCTACTGACACAGAAATTTTGGACTGCCGACTCTGAAGTTTAAATTACCAATCCACTTGGAAGACAAACCACCAGTTAACATATACACAAATGAGTGAAGAAATTCAGATTTGGAAGCAAGAATTCAGAACAAGGATTTGGGCATGCAGAGTTCAGATTTCAGAAGCATGTTTCTGCAGAAATTACACAAATTCAAGCTGTCCATCAACTCAGCCATTCGAATGCAATAATTCAGACTGCATAAGCTGAAGATTTCAGAAATGAAAGGTGGATGGCAGAAATGGAATTGATCAGCAGATTTGGCACAGCTAGGTTGCAGAATGGGATGAACAGATTTCGAATTGCAGAAATGTTTTGGATGCACAAGCAACAAATGCAGCTGAGTTCACATACACAAACCAATGCTTGGAAAGAATTTCAGCTAACATGACACAACCACAACTTCATAAACTGCAGTAACATTGAAAAATTTCAGAAACTGCAAGGTTGCAGCATCAACTGCAGAATTTTCAGAAGTTCAGTGGGGAAATTCGGCTGCAGTTGGATGCAAAGATAATCTAGCCACTGTTGTGAGACAAGTGGATGTGAAGTAAACAATGAAGGTTCAACTTCAGAAGCAAATAACTTTGCAGAAAAGGAATTTGATACGCAAGATCAGGACTGGTACACAGCTGAAACATTAATGCAGGAAACTGAACAAAATTTCAGAAGTAAGGCTCAATTCAGAAATGATTCACATGCTAAGTAAATTCAAACCTTTTGCCTTAGCATACTACACATGATATCCAATTTTCAGGGATGAAATACATAAACAAACTGAACTTGAAATAATTGCAAAAACCAAATTGATACACAGCTACAGCTGAATTGAAACGCAAGCTGAAAACAGAGATAAAACTGATACGGAAGGATTAAGCAACAACTAAACTATAATTAAAAGCAATTATCCACTACAAACGTTCCCTAGGTATTAAACTAGCAGAAACCAAACCTAAATTAAGCAAAACAATTGCATTAAACAAAGTAACGAATCTGAAATTCAGAAACAATAAGAAACGAGACAGAAACGAAATTTACAGCTAAAAGAAACTGAAATTAAACTATCTAAACTACTCCTCAACTCTCCCTAAGCTCAAGATTTCTTTGTCCGTCACGCAAAGGCTGGCCTCGAACCCCTAAGCTCAGCAATTCGCTGGAAAACAGCTCCGCTTGGTAAACTCTGCTCAAACTGCACAGTTGGGGAAATTTCCAATCCGAAAGCTTCGATCTCAGTTGTTGAGCTGCGATGGTGATTTGGAAACGATCTGAGGTCACCTGAGAACCCCTACAAGTGCCTCAGATCATCGGAAATGGATTGTGGCTAAGATCTCAGTGCTCGGACCACAGAGATTGCGAAACCCTCAACAAACTCTGTCCGGTGCGAATTTGAGCTGAAATTTCCAACCAAATTATCCTCCAGCGACCCAAACCTTGATCCAGATGAAGAATTAAGGGGTCGCGCCCCTTGAATGGAAGAAATCTAGCTAAACAGTGAAGAGAAAATGAAGAACGAAGAAGACGGCGAGGAAACGCGACGCTGAGAAATGTGGCTGCGTTTTGATTAAATAGGAACAAATCGACGGCTCAGATTGATCGGAGGAGATCCAATGGCTGATCTTGCTCTGATTGGTGCCAAACTTTTATGATGATGATCTGGGGTCAGGATCTGCCTCGTGGTAGCTCGGATCCTCCAGATGTGCAACGGATGGTCCAGATCAAGCTAATCTTTGAATGGACGCTCTAGAGCCCTCCTTGCTTGATCCAACGGTTGATCTAGCTCTGATTGGAATGAAACCTTCAGATCTTGATCATAGAGCTTGATCAACCCTAACCCTAGCTCGGATTGCTTCAGATCGTCCCGGATGGCTCAGATCTAGCCGCTTTTGAATCGGACGGCCCGGATTAATCGTAGGCTTGATAATTCGATCCGGCTCATATCCGACTCAAGTTTGACCCAGTATGCTCTAGGTCCTTGAACCTTTGATGCCTACAAAAATATATCAGAAAATTAGTGGCCAAATAATCCAAAAATTATGTAATTTTGCAATTAAGTCCAAAATAAGATAAAGTTCCAAAACCTAGGGTAAAATCATAATTAAGCAATAAAAACATGGGTCAAACATGGATTTAGCAATTAAAATAATCGATAAAATGGTGCTTATCACAGACCCCTTCACTAAGGCTCTTCCATCTAGAGCTTTTGACAAGCATGTGGAGGGAATGGGAGTCAGATGTATGGCAATGGGAGAACAACAATGTCTTTAAGTATAAGTGGGAGATTGTAAGATGTGTATACTGAAAAACATGACTTTTATTATATGAACATCTTTTATGAAAAGTGAATCACACTACACTAGGTATTTGTTTATAATAGTACATACACGAAGTCCCATTGCTTTGCATTGTAGATAACATGGTATGTGGTGTCACATGGAAGATCATGTTATCAGTACCTTATTAGCATAAATAGAGGCTCACAACCTAGATGGAATTGGACAACCCATCGGGATGGTTGTAGTGTAGTCAGGTGTAGTTGGTCTTGACCATAGAACTACACTAGTGTGCTATAAGTACATTGAGAAGGACCGAAACCTGAGGTTATCTGATTTGTACTGACAAGATAATTGGATAGGACCTCAATTGTTATTATGGAGGACGATCCCTTAATCCCGAAATAATATCGGGCATATATTAGTATTTATTATTTCTTTGATTTATCAAAGGGCGAGATCTATTCTGTTAGATCGACAAACACAGTAAGTTGAGAAATAATATTAATAATATGATGTGCCAATGATTATTGACGAAATCCGTGTCCTGATGAGTCAAGATGATGATGCCCCCTTGATGAGCTCAAAAGGTTCATCATGCCAAACCCTGCAGGTGGATTTGATCCGGCGCGTTGGAAAGATTGAGTGGTACTAATCAAGGACCCAGAAGTTAATTAATTTAAATTGTCAGTAATTTAATTAATTAACGGGCATGCGCTATCTTAAGCACGGGAGGATGGATGACTCGTAATATGTGGAGCCCATATGAAAATATGGGGGTTGGTGAGGTAAGTTCAATTAAGATCCTTTGGAGGAATGGATCTTAATTAATGGATCGGGTTTGGATCCATTAGCAGGCCAAGAACCAACTCCTCCTTTTGGTCCCTGCCTTAGCCCTATAAATACCCTATGAGATCAAGAAACCAAACGAATTAATCAATCCTAGAGCCAAGACTAAAAACCCTCTCCCTCTCCCTCTCTCCCTCTCTCCCTCTCTCTCGGCGGCGCAACAAGAAGAAGAGGAGGAAACTCCTCGGTTCTTCCTCCCTCCACCAAACTCCGGCTGAGGCTTACAGAAGCAAGGTAGAGGAGTCCTCTACCTTGCGTGGTGCTCAGGGAGGTTTGAAGAGGGGCCGGTGGCCGGCTGTAGGCGGCGCAACCTTGGGTTGCGCCGGCGCCGCAATCAAGGAGAAGAAGAGGTGGTACGGGTTTTTGTGGCTGAGAATAAGGTTGTCTCTTATCTTCTTGTTCTTCTTCATCTTCCTCTCGAGGTGTACCGTTGATCCGGAGGGCTTGGAGCCGGCTCTGGTGGATGGCGGAGCAAAGGGAGGGGAGAAGCTGCCGGCGGCGCAAACCCTAGGGCTTAGGGTTTTCGGCTGGACGACGCCCGCGAAGGGAGGGACATAAGGTAGAAGACCGCGAGGCGATCGGAAAGGTATAACTTTCCAAACGCTTCTTTGCATATCCTTGTGTCGTACATGTGCTATGTTGATATTTCTCGTCATTTTATGTGTTAAAATTTATTGTTTTTCTTGCAAAATATATTTAATAAATTCTTAACTGGACCCCGACCATAAACACAAAAAGTTGACGATAAACTCATGGCCTTTTCCGTGGTCAAGCGCTCGAGCAAATTGCAGGGCCAATTTTTGTAATTGGCTAAGTTACAATTTGGATCGTTCGATACGGCATGAGACAGTCGATGGGAAATGACTCTCTATTCGGAATTTTTTAATCCGTAGGCATAGAGAGGTCTCTCAGATCGACTAGGTATTTGCTAGGGAAACCCGCTAAACTATACCCAACATTGAGTGCCTTCCTCCATAACAGATAGTTTTGTTCTGTGGATCACTGGATTAGAAAAGATTATAGAAAATTATTGAAAAGTGTGTGTACTTCTGCAATGGAAGACACATAATTAGAAATAATTTTCTTAGTGTCGTGTAATGGTAAACACTTAGATACAAATATTAGTATCCTCCCCAACGGAGTCACTGCTATTATTTGTAGGGCCGAAGAGGACCAACTATTAATTTTACTTGTCAAAAAATTAGGTTGACAAGATAGTAAAATTAATGGGTAAAACCTCCTCTCACAAATGAAGAATTCGTATACGTTGACACTAACGTGGCATACGAAATTCTCGGTGTTTTGAGATGTAGGTAGATTTTGTAGTAAATTGTTTTTGAGGAGTCAATTTATTTTCAAAATCTAAAGTGTGTGATTGTTGTGATTCTCAGGTACTTTAAAATGGATCTAGACCCACTTGACCTAATTCAAAGAGAAAACCAAATAAATTCCCCTAATAATGACAAGGATTGGTAATTAAACATGGACTTTGTCTCTACTGCCGAGGAACTCAAGTGTGATCTTGCCGAGTTCTGTACCGAAAAGCCTAGCGAGATTAATACTGAAGAGGAGTTTAAATATTTTAGGAAATGGTTAGAAGTAGACGAGATGACTGAAGGTCATCAAAATCAAGCTTCTTCCATTACCAGTGATAAAACATCCAAACTCGATGAACTCTTCGGTCAATGTAATCGAGCTGCTAGGCAGAAGGTAATGAAGAACTTGACCACAACCATCTTGGTTGAGGGTATGCCCCTAAGGGAACATGCCCTCAAAATGATGGTTTGGCTGAAGGAGATGGAAATCCTTGGAGCACAGATCGATGGGGAAACCCAGGTCAATCTCATCATCCAATCTCTACCAGTGAGTTTTGAGAAGTTTCGCCTATGCTACAATATGGACGAGCGTTCATATTCGTGGGCAGAACTTCTAACAGAACTCGAGGTGGCAGAGGCGATTTCTCTTTAGAGTTCACAAACTTTTGTTGCTCAAGACGTTTCTACTTCTAAACCGAAATGAAAGAAGAAGAATAAACGTTTTGGGGCAAAGAAAGTAGCAGGATTACAAAGACCTCAGGGATGCATAAAGAAGCCGAAAGGCAAGTGTTTGTGTGCAAGCAGTAAGGACATTGCAAGAGGGATTGTCCCCGTCGTCAGAGTAGTATCACAAGTATATTTTCTTCTGTTGGGATTGGCTTGGCAGGTTTCCTAAGTAAATACTTGGTCGATCTAAGAGACCTCTGCATGTCTACGGATTAAAAAATTAATCCGAATGGAGACCCGTCTCCCAGCGACCATCTCGTGCCGTATCGAACAATCCAAATTACAACTCGACCAATCACAAAGATCGACCTTGTAATTTGCTCGACCATTCGACCGCGGAAAAGGTAAGAGTGGATTGCCGGCTTTTGTGTTTATGGTCGGGGTCCAATTTCTCATATCAGGTGGTACTTGCGCTCTATGTGTTTACTCGTTTTATGGGCTCGTGGTTCCTTCGAGTTTGCAACTTCACCATTGTTATCACAAAAGATTGTGATAGATCTGGGCAAACCAGGAATCACATCCAAGTCCATGATAGATTCCTGAGCAATACAACTTCCTTGGCTGGCTATGAGGCTGCCACATACTCAACTTCCATGGTGGAGTCCACCACGCATTTCTGCTTGATACTCCTCTAAACAATGGCAGCACCTCCTAAAGTAAACACAAACCCTGAGGTAGATTTACTCTTTTCCCTGTCTGACTGGAAATTTGAGTTCGTATAACTCACAGGGAGTAATTGGTCTGCCCGGTAAACCAGCATATAATCCCTAGTCCATCTCAGATATTTCAATATATGCTTTACCGCAGTCCAATGCCCCTGTCCAGGGTTACTCTGATATCTGCTAACCATGGGCACGACAAAATAGATATCTGGTCTCGTGCACAACATAGCATACATGAGACTTCCTACTGCCAAAGCATAAGGAACCACCTTCATTTCCTCTATCTCCTTTGATGTTTTCGGACACATCTCCTTGGATAGAGGAACTCCATGCCTGAAGGGTAGGAAACCCTTCTTGGAGTTTCCATGCTAAAACGAGACAAGAAAGTGTCAACATACGAAGCTTGGGATAAACACAACATCCTTTTCTGGCGATCCTTTATAACCTTGATCCCAAGGATGTGTCCCGCTTCTCCTAAGTCCTTCATATCAAATTGCTTTGATAGCCAGACCCTTACATCTGATAATACTTTGACATTGTTGCCAATTAACAAAATGTCATCTAAGTAAAGTATAAGAAAAATCACTACGTTTCCGTCACATCTCTTGTATACACATGATTCATCCGGGCTTTGAGTAAATCCATATGACTGGAATACTTCATCAAAGCGGATGTTCCAAGATCGTGAAGCTTGCTTTAATCCATAAATGGACCGTTTAAGCTTGTATACTAGATGCTCTCTGCCCTTTGCAATGAACCCTTTTGGTTGCTGCATGTAGATGGTCTCCTCAAGACTTCTGTTAAGGAAAGCTGTCTTGACGTCCATCTGCCATACCTCATAGTTCATATGAGTTGCAATAGATAAGAGAATCCGGATAGACTTAAGCATGACTACCGATGAAAAGGTCTCCTCATAATCGATACCCTCTTTCTGAGTGTACCCTTTCGCAACAAGCCTTGCTTTGAAGGTCTCAACCTTCCCGTTTGATCCTCTCTTTCTCTTGTAGATCCACTTGCATCCAATTACTTTTATACCATTGGGTGGTTCTAATATCTCCCAGACAAGATTAGAATCCATAGATTCTATCTTAGAGTTCATTGCCCTTTGCCAAGAATCTGCATCCTTATCTTGGATGGCCTCGTCATAGGTCCAGGGATCCGGTTCATGTTTACCAGAGACCAAGTCCAAAGACTCTGCCAAAAACATGAACCTTTCAGGCTATCTGACAACCCACCCACTACGACAAGGTATCACCTGTGTATCCTCAGTGACACGCGGTGTAGTGACTTGTGGTGTGTGTTAGATGTGTATACTGAAAGTCATGCTTCTTTTATATATATGAACATCTTTATTTTGAAAAGAGAATCACAACCACACTAGGTGCCTGTTTATATTAGTACATGCATGAAGTCCAATTACTTTGTATTGTAGATAACATGGTGTGTGGTGTCACACGGAAGATCATATTATCAGTTCCTTACTTAGTATAAATAGAGGCCCACAACCGAGATGGAATTGGACAACCCATCGGAATGGTTGTAGTGTAATTAGGTGTGGTTGGTCTTGACCATAGGATTACACTAGTGTGCTTTGAGTACATTGAGCAGGACCAAAACACGAGGTTATCCAATTTGTACTGACTCGATAATTGGATAAGACCTCAGACTTTATTATGGAGTACGATCCCTTAATCCCGATATAATAACGGGCATATATTATTAACTATTATTTCTTTGATTTACCAATGGGCGAGATCTATTCTGTTAGATCGATAGGCCCGGTAAGTTGGGAGATAATATTAATAATATGATGTGCCGTTGATTATTGACGGAATCCGTGTCCTGGTGAGTCGGGTTGATGATGCCCCCTTAATGAGCTTGAAAGGTTTATCATGCTAAACCCTGCAGATGGATTTGATCCGGCATGATGATAAGGTCGAGTGGTACTAGTCGAGGATCCAGAAGTTAATTAATTTAAATTCTCAGTAATTTAATTAATTAACGGGCATTCGAAATCTTAAACACAGGGGGATGGACGACTTGTAATAAGTGGAGCCCATATGTAAATATGGGGGTTGGTGAGGTAATTCAATGAGGGCCCTTTAGTGGAATGGATCCTCATTAATGGACCGGGTCCATTAGCAGGCCAAGATCCAACTCCTCCTCATGGTCCCTACCGTAGCCCTATATATATCCTATGATGACATGAAACCAAGTTGATGAGTAATCTAATAGATCACTAAAAATCCTAATTTCTTCTCTTCTCCTCTCTCTCTCCTCCTCTTTGGCGCCGACTGCTACTCCAAAGGTGAAATCTTCTCAAAAGAGAGAAGGTGGCTCATGAAAATTCTCTCCAAGGAGAGAATGTGACTCACGCATCTTCTCTAAGGTGAGAAGTGGTTCACGGCTTCCAAGGCGGCAATTAAATTGCAAGCTCATGGCAATTTAATTGCATGGCATGCAATTTTAATTGCCCTTGCAATTTTAATTGCATCACGGCAATTTAATTGCAAGGCATGCAATTTTAATTGCCTGACGGCAATTTAATTGCGAGGACGGCAATTCCTTCATGGCAATTAAATTGTCTCAGGCCTTTTTATCCTGAAGAAAGACAATTGCTTATGGAGAAGGGATTTATCTCCAAGGCAATCAGATTGCCTCTCGCCTCACGGTCTCCAAGGCAGTTGATTTCCTCACGCCAATTTATCCTCAATGAAGACAATTGCCTTACGGCAATTTCTTGAGGCAAGGGAGAAAAAGGTCTCGGCAGCAATTTCTTGAGGCAAGGGAGAAAAAGGTCTCGGCAGCAATTTCTTGAGGAAGGGAGAAATTTGTCTGAAGGGCGAAAATTGTCTCGGCAATTTTCTTGGAGCAGAACGGCATATTGGGGAAAATCTGCTCACAGCAGATTGGAGTTCTCCAAGCAAGCGTAGGCGGCGGAGGAGAGGAATAGTAGAGTTTGTATTTGGATTATCTCCTTGGAGCGGCCGGCGACATCCTTTTGGTTAGGGGATGGTTGGCGCAAGGAGAGGGGATCAACTTGGTGGCCACAGGTCTTGGTAGATCGTCGCCCACACGACGTCCAAGAGGGGAGGGTCATACGGTAGAAGATCGTAAGGTAACGGAAGGTATATTCTTCCTTGGCTCCTTTCGTTATGTTATTATGTGCCTTATTCATGTGCCTTGTCATTTCATATTTGTTATTTAATTATTTTGATTGCGAATCATAGTCAATAATTATTTAACTGGACCCCGACCATAAACACAAAAGCCGGCGATCAACTCGTCGCCTTTTCCGCGGTCGAACGGTCGAACAAATTGCAAGACCAATTTTGATAATTGGCTAAGTTGCAATTTAAATCGTTCGATGCGGCACGAGACGGTCGATGGGAAACGACTCTCTATTCAGATTAAATTTTTTAATCCGTAGGCATAGAGAGGTCTCTCGGATCGAACAGGTATTCGCTTAGGAAACCCACCAAGCCATACCCAACAATTGGTATCAGAGCGAGGTTTCCGGCTTTGTGTGTTTGAGGATTGGTTAATTTTTGCATTTTCATACATTTTATTTAGCTGGATGATATGTGGATGTGTGTAGGCTAACTTTGTGTTGCAGGCACGAGATTCCAACTTATCATGGCCAAATAATGATTGTGTGAATGGTTTTACAAATTATTGTAATTAATAAATCCTTGGGGTTGACGAGGTGACGACACGACTGGAGGCGCATTAGAGACCAAGGCCATGAAAGTTTGAAAATTTAGGATTTTCTATTTCTCATATGTTGGCTATGTGTTTGTTGTGTGAATGTGCTAGTTAAAATTCCTCGTAATAAATTACTAAGTGGGGGAGGGACACTAAGGGTCCCATGGCTTCCATTACAATCCGATAAGTGATGCGAAAAAATCTGCGTGTCGGCTCTGAGTGCCTTCCTCCCCATCGGATGGATTTGTTTTGCAGATCACTGGGTCGGAAAAGACTATAGAGAATTGTTAAAGAGCGTGTGTACTTTCCCATCGGAAGGCACATAATCAGAGATTATTTTCTTAGTGTCGTGTAATGGTGAACACTTAGATGCGAATAATAGTATCCTCCCCATCGGAGTCACTGCTATTATTTTGCAAAGCCGAAGTGGACCAACTATTAATCTTACTTGTCAAAAAGTTAGGTTGACAAGATAGTAAGATTAATGGGTAAAACCTCCTCTTACGAATGTGAAAATTCGTATACGTCCACACCGTCGTGGCATGCGAATTTCTCGGTGTTTAGAGGTGTTGGTTGATTTCAAAAATTTATTGTTGTGAGGAATCAATTTATTTTCGATTTCTAAAGTAGTGTATGTTGTGATTCTTAGATTTTTCAAAATGACCTTTAACCCACTAGAGACCATACTTAAGGAAAACAAACTTACTAACCCCAAACTATATTGACTGGAAGAGAAACCTTGGCATTGTCCTTACAGCTGAAGAGTATAAATTTGTGCTCATCGAAAAATGTTTTGATAAGCCTAGCGACAATTCTGGTGAAGGGCAGAAGGAGCATTACAAGAAATGGGTTAAGGCAGATGAGATGGCGCGGTGTTACATTCTGACATCTATGTCGAATGTATTGCAACATTAGCATCAGGTCATGCCCACTACTTGTGATATGATGCTGAACCTTCAGGAGCTTTTCGGGCACCAGAGTCGTGCCGCTAGGCAGCTGGCGATGAAGAATCTGATGACGATCACTATGGTCGAAGGGACACCCGTGAGGGATCATGTCCTAAAGATAATGGCCCACCTCAATGAGATTGAGGTTCTTAGAGGATCTATCGACGGGGAATTCCAGGTCGATATAATACTCCAATCTCTGCCTAAGAGTTTTGAGCAGTTCCGGCTCAACTATAACATGAATAAGCATGAGTATACATTGGGGGAACTCCTGGGAGAACTCCAGTCGGCAGAGGGCTCTTTCGCCAGAACTCGCAGGCCTTAGTGACTCAAAGGGTTTCCTCTTCTATGCCGAAAGGCAGGAAGAAAAGAAACAAGGAGGGTTCAAGAAGGCAGCTACATCGCAGGGACATCGGACTAGCGTGAAGAAGCCGAAAGGCAAGTGCTTCACGTGTAAGCAAATTGGACATTAGAAGACGAACTGTCCCCGTTATCAAGACAAAGTTATTTCTTTTCTTTTGTCGTTGTAACATGCTTAGCGGAGTTATCTACCGGTACCTGGTGGGTAGATATGGATGCCACTACGCATGTCTGCAATTCTTTGCAGGGGTTCCAGGAAGCCCAATGACTAGCTAAAGAAAAAAAAACTGTCTACATGGGAAATGCTACGGAGGTGACTACTATTGCAGTGGGAGTTATTTATTTGTCTTTAGAAGATAAAGTTTTGGTTTTAAGATTGCTTTTATGTACCTAATATTTAGAAAGAACTCTGGTTCAGTGTCTGAAAGAAATGATATTCTATTGCTTTTTATGAAAAGTGGAATAGAAAGATTATCTATTCAGGTACATTGATAGGCAATTGGTACACATTAGAACCAAAGTCTTTCATGATGCAAATAGTAACTAATAGCTCATCATCTAACCAAAGTAGGAGAAAGGTTCCTTCCGAGATGAACCAAACATACCTTTGGCGTCTAAGGCTTGGTCTTATTAACCTTAGTAGGATTCAAAGGTTGATAGCCAATGGGCCCTCGGGTTCATTGGTGGTGGGAGACTTCCCTAACTTTGAATCTTACTTGAAAGGTAAGATGACCAAGAGACCTTTTAAGGCCGAGGGGTATAGAGCCAAAGATATGTTAGATTCGTTCATTCTGATTTGTGTGGTCCTATGTCTACCCAGGATAGACGTAGCTTTAAATACTTCGTAGACGAATATTCAAAGTTAAGGATACATTCACTTGATGGCCGCAAGTCTGAAACTTTGATTGGTTCAAAGAATTCAAGACTGTTGTGGAGAAACATCAAGGTAAAAGTATCAAGGCACTACGATCGGATCGTGGTGGTGGGTACCTCTTGGGAAAGTTTAGGACTTACTTATTAGAGCTGGGATTCAATCCCGAATGACTGCACCGGTACACCCCAACAGAACGGTGCAGCAGAGCGAAGGAAAAGAGCTCTTATGGAAGGTTAGGACAATGATGAGCTGCTCCGAGTTGCCGGATTTGTTCTGGAGATATGCTCTGGAAACGCCAGCGTACATACTTGATACCATCTAGGTCAGTGCCTCCTACTTCCATAGAAGAGTAGACTGGGCGAAAGCCAAGTCTAAGACATCTTCAAACATGGGATAGCTCAGCATATGAGCTGAGAGAGGATACTGATAAGATTGGAATCTCGTGCGCTTGTTCGCAGAGTATCCTAGAGGAACGAAAGGTGGTTCTATAGTCTTAAGGCTCAGAGGGTAATCGTTGGGATGAATACCCGAATCTCAGAAGTAGACTATGTGATGAACCACAAACCCATTTGTAGACTAGTTCTTGAAAATTAAGAGGGGATGTTCTGACCTTAGTACCAACTGTACAAGAGGATACACCACAAGTCACTGCACCGCGTGTCACAGAAGATTCACAGGTGGTGCCTCGTCGTATTGGAGGGATGTTAGTCAACCAGAAGGATTCATGTTCTTGGGAGAATCTTCAGACTCGGTCCCTGATGACCATGAATCAAGATCCCTAGACCTATGATGAGGAACATCCGCTTTGAAAAAGATAATCCAGTCATATGGATTTGTTCAAAGGACAGATGAGATTTGTGTATGTAAGTAATGTGACGGAACGTAGTGGTATTCTTGTACTATATGTAGATAATATTTTGTTAGTTGGCAACAATAACAAAGTATTATCAGACATAAGGGTATGGTTGTCCAAACAGATGATATGAAGGACTTAGGAGAAGCAGGACACATCCTTGGCGATCAAAGTTCTAAGAGATCACCAGAGAAGGATGTAGTGCTTATCCTAAGCTTCATAGAGAGTCAGTGTCTTAACTCGTTTTAGCATGGAAATCTCCAAGAAAAGTTTTGAACTTTTCAGATGTGGAGCTGCTCTATCTAAGGAGATATGTTTAGATTATCAAAGGAGATTGACCAGGTAATGACGGTTCCTTTAGCATCGGCTATAGGAAGTCTCTTGTATGCTAAAAACGAGACCGGATATTTGCTTTGTCGTGAGCATGGTTAGCAGATATCAAAGTAACTCAGGTCAAGGAAATTGGATTGGGATAAAAGCTTATATTAGTGCCTGAGAAAGGACTAAGGATTATAAGCTGGTTTACCAGGCAGACCAATTCCCTATGGTTATACGGATATAGACTTCCAGTCGGATAGGGAAAACATAAGTATTCCTCGGGGTTTTGTGTTTACTTTTAGGAGGTAGAACCGTAGTTAGAGGAGTGTTGCGCAGCGACTGCGTGATGGACTCCACCATGGAAGCTAAGGATGTGACAGTCTTTGTGATAACCAAAAGCAAACTATATGGTTCAGGAACCTCAAGATGGACTTCAATGTGATTCCTGTTTGCTCAAACCTATCACATTCTGTTGTGATAAACAAATGGTGCAGTTGCAAACTCGAAGGAATCACGAGCCTATGAGGCGAGTAAACACATAGAGCGCAAGTACCTCCCAGGAGAGGAAAAGCTGTAGTTGCCTAGATTGCATCAGAAGACAACCTGGGAGATCTTTTCACTGAGGCCTTGATAGTGAAAGCTTTAGGCATGTGGAGGATCAGGGAGTCAGATGTATGACATTTTGAGGGCAGCAAAGTCTTTAAGTATAAGTGGGAGATTGTTAGATGTGTATACTGAAAGACATGCTTCTTTTATATATATGAACATCTTTATTTTGAAAGAGAATCACAACCACACTAGGTGTCTGTTTATATTAGTACATGCATGAAGTCCATTACTTTGTATTGTAGATAACATGGTGTGTGGTGTCACACGGAAGATCATATATCAGTTCCTTACTTAGTATAAATAGAGGCCCACAACCGAGATGGAATTGGACAACCCATCGGAATGGTTGTAGTGTAATTAGGTGTGGTTGGTCTTGACCATAGGATTACACTAGTGTGCTTTGAGTACATTGAGCAGGACCAAAACCGAGGTTATCCAATTTGTACTGACTCGATAATTGGATAAGACCTCAGACTTTATTATGGAGTACGATCCCTTAATCCCGATATAATAACGGGCATATATTATTAACTATTATTTCTTTATTTACCAATGGGCGAGATCTATTCTGTTAGATCGATAGGCCCGGTAAGTTGGGAGATAATATTAATAATATGATGTGCCGTTGATTATTGACGGAATCCGTGTCCTGGTGAGTCGGGTTGATGATGCCCCCTTGATGAGCTTGAAAGGTTCATCATGCTAACCCTGCAGGTGGATTTGATCCGGCATGATGATAAGGTCGAGTGGTACTAGTCGAGGATCCAGAAGTTAATTAATTTAATTGTCAGTAATTTAATTAATTAACGGGCATTCGAAATCTTAAACACGGGGGGATGGACGACTTGTAATAAGTGAGCCCATATGTAAATATGGGGGTTGGTGAGGTAATTCAATGAGGGCCCTTTAGTGGAATGGATCCTCATTAATGGACCGGGTCCATTAGCAGGCCAAGATCCAACTCCTCCTCATGGTCCCTACCGTAGCCCTATATATATACCCATGATGGCATGAAACCAAGTTGATGAGTAATCTAATAGATCACTAAAAATCCTAATTTCTCCTCTTCTCCTCTCTCTCTCTCCTCCTCTTTGGCGCGACTGCTACTCCAAAGGTGAAATCTTCTCAAAAGAGAGAAGGTGGCTCATGAAAATTCTCTCCAAGGAGAGAATGTGACTCACGCATCTTCTCTAAGGTGAGAAGTGGTTCACGGCTTCCAAGGCGGTAATTAAATTGCAAGCTCATGGCAATTTAATTGCATGGCATGCAATTTTAATTGCATCACGACAATTTAATTGCAAGGCATGCAATTTTAATTGCTTGACGGCAATTTAATTGCGAGGACGGCAATTCCTTCATGGCAATTAAATTGTCTCAGGCCTTTTTATCCTGAAGAAAGACAATTGCTTATGGAGAAGGGATTTATCTCCAAGGCAATCAGATTGCCTCTCGCCTCATGGTCTCCAAGGCAGTTGATTTCCTCATACCAATTTATCCTCAATGAAGACAATTGCCCTACGGCAATTTCTTGAGGCAAGGGAGAAAAAGGTCTCGGCAGCAATTTCCTGAGGCAAGGGAGAAAAAGGTCTCGGCAGTAATTTCTTGAGGAAGGGAGAAATTTGTCTGAAGGGCGAAAATTGTCTCGGCAATTTTCTTGGAGCAGAACGGCATATTGGGGAAAATCTGCTCACAGCAGATTGGAGTTCTCCAAGCAAGCGTAGGCGGCGGAGGAGAGGTATAGTAGAGTTTGTATTTGGATTATCTCCTTGGAGCGGCCGGCGGCATCCTTTTGGTTAGGGGATGGTTGGCACAAGGAGAGGGGAT